>JANVCG010114301.1:0-14007 GCA_025505365.1 Haliclystus inabai
AAAAAAACTCGATTATCAAGTTTCAGAGAGATTTTGTCATGTACAGCTTACAATAGTATTATGAATTAATGTCTTATACAAGAAAAATGGAAAATTTCCCAAAGAGTCAGTAGCGACCTATGCTGAAATCAAGTTTCAACTGGTAGCAGAAATTTGCCATTTAGTTGATAACTTTATCAATTACATTGTTTCCGTTTGAAGAGACTTGAGTAGATATGTTTTCTCTTTGACTACAGTATTGCAATCCGAAATGTTAAAACTAGTTGAAAAAATTGAGCATCAAAACCACTTTGTTTTCCATTTTTAGCAATTTGAATTTCAGATTTTATAGAAATCATATTTCAATTGATTTGTTACAAAACAGCTGTTGTTTTTGTTGATTTGATTTTAGATCGTGTGATTATCTTTAACGAAGCTTCATTAGTTGAGATCGTGAAGAAAGAAGCAATTGTCTGTATATAAATTAATTAGTAACACTGTAGATTACAATACAATCGGAAATATTACTTTACACTGTATTTCCCATACTGCAACGTATTCAATATGTTCGATTGACGTTATGTAGAGAGTTTATGACAACACGTAACAAACAAAACAAGGGGTAGGGGCACCCCAGGGGTGGGGTCAAGCAGAATTCCAATTCCAAAGATTTCCCATTATTTACTTCGTTTCTGGGTCTGGGAAATAGTTATGGGTAATAATATCGCCTATGGTTTTGGCGACAGAAGAACACGGTACAATGACCTTTTATGGATAAAAACAGCGTCACGCATGTTGTTGTCATAGGAACTGAGTTTTGAGGTGTGACGACCTCCATGTTCTATGGGACGTTTTGTTGAATGTTGGAGACAAAATGCGATAAAGTGGGATTTAGTTAAGTCTTTTAATCTTTATTTAAAGATATATCTGTTCAGCTTAAGATGTTTATTATCAGCTTAATCAACCGTAGATATTTATAAACACAACACAGTTCGAATAGACGGCACAGAAACATTCAAGTAAAAATTCAAAAACAGAAAATTCAAAGCAACACATCTTGAAGTATTAGCTCTTCAACTTCTCTATTGAGCAAACAGTGAAGAAAGACTTGAAGAGGAATACTTCCATTTCAGTAGAAAAGAAAACTTTTATTTTTCTGTCAGTATAAACACAGCGACGTAGAAGGTATTTAAAATTCAGGATGTTACAAGCCCTTTTTTCAAGTATTCAGTTGTTCTTTCCGATACAACAAAAACCTTTATTTATAATATCTATAGTTTATGTGTAATAGTACAGGAAAGAAAAGACCAATCATTTCAAACAACTGTTTTATTATTTAACCATTTCCTTTTATAGAAAAAAGACACGGAATCCATTCTGAAGAGGAATTCTGGCAGTGAAAACAAAACAAGATCACTTTGGCTTAAGCGTGTTGAATACACTAGCGGACATAAGGTTAACTGGAAGGGTTTTAAAAGAGCTACGCAAAATTTATACAACACGCAATATACCTTGTACAGATATTCAACTATTTTGACTTTAGTTCAACGATTATTTGAAAGAAATACAACAAAAAGGTAGGAATCTATTATAAAATTAACTGAATTACATTTATATTGTACACGAATATCAATAAAACATTATTAATGGACATTATGAATATATTAACGAGATATTTATAAAAAGGGTGATTACAAAATTTTAAGCAAAACAACAGTGTTGTTAGGTTTGAAAATAAAGTTTATGAAATAGCTCTGAACAAGATCACTAAGCATTGATATTGTTTGATATTAAAATCATATAAATTACGAACTTCATTGGTTTTAAAACTAAATGTACATCAAGCTCAAACATGAAGACTTCTTCTTGTTAAGCATTTTTCAAAATTCTTCAAAGGTTTAGAAATATATATACTTTGAATAGGATGATTTATTAAGCCGACTTAAAAAAATACTCAAACCGGTTTTGTCCATGCGAATTTGAAAATTTAAATATAAAATGAAAACAGGATTTGATGTACAAATAATAAAAAAATACCAATACAGCTTTCTAACTACAGCTTTAAACACTTTTTAACGACACATATCTCCGCACATAAAATATTGTGAATGAGAATAAATTATCTACTACATCGAGAGATCTTTGATTCTGATTTGGGACGTCTAAATTTGTCAAAATTAAATAGAGGATGCAGATAGCGGAGTAGGTTTCTCGGACGGTAACCTAGACATAAAATACAATACAAGCATAATACTGTGCGTTAAATAAATCAAATAAAATATTCAACTGTCTGTGAACACCGTCCCTCTCCCACGATCACTAACACAAACAATACCATTTTTATTAATGAATGGCCACAAATCCTATAAAAAATTTGCGGCATAAAAAACACAAGATCAAAGTATTTTATTATGATGTCATTAAGACTTAAAAGTTCAAAATTCCAAGACACTAAAAGGAAATCTCCAGCCAAGCTTGCATGTGTGTTATTTTACGCAGCTTGGGCGGTATCTGCGTATTGTTCGCATTTCTTTAGGACTACTTGAAAACAAAATTTTGAGTAAACTTCATTCAAATAACAGGCACCACGCGGTTTGTCAAAAATAAAAAAATCATTATAAATAGTTTTTTAGTTGAGAGCAAAAAATGTAAAATTAAAATGACCTGATGATACAAAATTACGTGCTAGCATCTTATCCCAGCCTCCAGTTGAGGGATTATAGTATAAAGTTGTTAAAGATTAAAGTCTTACGAACCAGGGATCCAGGTAAATAGATAGTCTACTGCTATAGTGTTGAGTAACTGTAATATTTAATTTCTATGATGGATTTTAGAGCGCGTATTTGACGAGATAATTTGGAATGAGCTAGAATTGTCTGCTCGTAGACTGTAGCCTCGCTTCATGCAGTTAAACATTCACAAAATAGCAATGTTGTTGTGCCTCAATTATCGTCGTTAAACAGAAAACTATGTCGTTGAAAATAATAGGTAGGGAATGTGAAACAATATCAGTTTCTCTTCACCGGTAAATTGAGCTCATTTATGATAATGTAGTTGACATACAATTCGTTGGTAAGGTTCTGAAAGTATTATTAACAAGTATTTAATAACTAAACTTTTAAGTATCTAGTAATTACCACATCATTACAGAAAAATTATATGATTATACGTGAGGAATATATGAATAGCCTATTAACAGGCAATTAATCAATTTAATTATATTCCATCAGCACAATTACTAAAAATAGGTATTTTCATCAAAAACGTTGTAGATTTTAGTTGTAAGTCGTGGGCCAGTAATTAATTAGAATTTGCGCATAGCTCACGCTAGATAGGCCACAATAATCTACATCAGTATGTTTGGGTATTGAAAATCGAAGCAGAAGGAAAGAAAATTATCGCATAACTCTAATATTCACATCGTAAATATCGAAATTTGTTTTTACCTAGAATAGGACAAGAAGAACAAACTATTCCTTTCAACGTCGTAATCTAATAAAGCATCAAATCTATTTACACAATGAAATCTCAATTCATTGTTTATGTCTTCGTTTCAAACCCAACGATTTTATATTATTTTCTTGAAAAAAATTGAATTCTTTATTTGACAGTATATTCGTGATTCGAATTAATCTTTGACATACTGTACTTGTACATACATTTGTACGTACATACATTTGTGTTTTACTGTGTAGCGATGATGTATTTCAAATCTCAGAATGACGCAAGTATCGTGGTTGCAAAGCATTCGAATTGCTTGAGCTTTGGCGAATCGATAATATTGCATTCAAGTTTTAGACATTTTCTCACAAAATAGAAACAAATAATTCAAATTAACAGTGATAAAATCAAGATCCAGTACTGTAACAATCTGTGTTGACATGTTGATGATGTAGGCACAAAAAACGTTTCAAGTGAAACTGAACAACCCACGTGACAATGCGACTTGTAGGAAGTGAGTAATATTGACAAAACAGCTATTGTAACATTGTTAAACAAGATTTCCATAGCTTGAATAGAATTGATATACATCCCTTTTTCTAAAATGTCAGATAATTACCATCTTTGACAACAGGACCTTTCCTATTTATTACACACGTGAGTTGATTTCTTTTCAAACACAATGTTTAACACCGCTGTCTGGTTAATTTCTATTAACCCACTCAATTTCAACATCTTATTTGTTTTGAATAATTTTAATATCAATGTTTTCATTGGCCTTCATTTACGTAGTTAAATTGTATAAGGCTAAGCCATATCATTGGCAACGAAGCAGATCACGAGAGAACTTCGAACATGACCTTAAACGGTTTTACTGGAAAACTAACGGATTTTTGCTAAACGGTAGCAATCAACGTCAATGACATTAGAGGATATGTGTTTAGAAGTTCACGGTTTTCGATTAAAAATGACGGTAGATCAATTGAAAAGTTGTATCATGAATACAGAGCAATAGTTTTTGTAGGATCCTCCGCTTCTACGTATTGTTTCATTGAGGCTTAGCTCTCTAAAGCGTAGTCATAGATAACTCTGAGCTTACCTTCCAGAGGTATAAAGAAAGTGCCGTTTTAAGAGTTATATTTTGTGAAACCACAAGACAGCAAACATATCAAGCTATCATGGATAATCTCGGAAACCGTCATTTTATATTCTATGATACAACAATTGAGTATCGTTTTTTCCGATCCTTTGTTGACCCGGTGATTTATCTTTCCGGTAAACTCTTTTTTTAAAACAACAAAAACTAATGTTTATCCAATTTTATAAATCGGATCATAATATACATAATACATAATACTCAGTTGAAAAAATGTTGAACAGAAGCTTTGATCAAACATGCAAATTCCGTAGTAGAAAACAATCCCCAAACGGGACGAGGGGACTTCCCCGATAGTTACATTTTAGGGGATACAGTTCCTCAAGCCATGTTCTTCATGAAGTGGAAATCCTGAGATCCGGTTTGATATCACTACTTACAATTTTATAGACATGACTTCCCCTTTCCTCAGTTGGCTTGGATCGAAATTATTCCCCACATTACCAAGCTTTGGAAAAGGTTGTTGCTTACAAACAATTTTTGCAAGCAAGATTTTTACTCCATGACATCAAAGTGTGACAACGTAGATCATTAAAGTATTTGAGAAAGTTGAGGTAAACACAGAGGATTATCAACACTTATGCCACCGAAAACTATAATTTCTTTTAATTTGAATGGAACATTTTTCACCGGTTTACTGTCAACCATGAATACACACGATGCCGCAAAACGCCTGACGCGAATTTGAGTCGGTGTATGAAATCCAATCCATTAAAATAACACATTCTAGCAAAACGAAAAAGACTAAAGCAAGGATATTTTACATCTGTACGTTGGTATTTTGATGATGAGTAAATTATCGAAACGATTTCAATAAGAATATGATTGTTTGAATGAGTTTATTATTTTACTAACCCCTGTCGCGTGGAACAAATACAGGGCAGACCATCTGTCTTCAATCTTCACTACCAAAATCATTTCTGACTACAGTATTGTATGAATTGGTGTTGTCTTTGGTTTTATCACAGAATACCGAAAAAGTATTTTAAAGAGCTAGACTAGACGGAAGGCTACAGATTGTAAAAGAAACGACTTTTTAAAACCCAAAATGAAGTGGCTACTTACAAGGTAAGTCAAAACGTTACAAACAAATCGTCAACTTTATAAAATCAACCTTTTTACTTAGTATTTTATGTTAGTTTGTTGTTTTTGTAAATGTAACATGATCAAATGGGGCCACGTTTTTAATCGCTTCAAGTTCGACAGTATTGACAATTATTTTGAGTTAAAGGTTGTTTTGTTGTTACAATAGAACCAAAACGTTCAATCTGCGGTAGATAAACCTTCAAACAGATCGTTAGACGAACATGAAACAGTTTGAGTATGTCTAGCTCTTTGCAAAACATTATTTCCGTTTTAAACTAACTGCAATCTTTATCAGATGTATCGTTGAACAAATTCGAGTTCCCGATTTTTAGAAATCAGCTCAATTATTCAAATCTTCGTTTGGGTATTGTTAGCGTTGTGTGATCACATGTACAATTTCTATAAAATTATCTTACCCTAAAACAAAAAAGGGTTTAAGTTTGTTTCAAATGTAAATAAATATCAGCATTTTACATACTATTTGTCAAAATCAAGCTGACAATAAGTTGATAGTCTCAGCGAAAACAAGCTAAATTTAATTCAGTTTGCTTGGCTTGATGTTTTGAAATAATTGAATAATTTTACATTTTTTTTAGCTTGATGGTATGTTCTATCGTATCTATCAAATCATTTATTATTAAACCAACATCAATATGTTCATCTCGTAATGGTTTATCAGACAAACAAAAAACATTATGTCATCAATATCGTAAACACATGGAGTACATGGTAGACGGTGGACGAATAGCCCTCGACGAATGTCAGAAACAATTTAAAGATTCACGATGGAATTGCACGTTTCCAAAAGAACAATCAAAAGGATTATTAACACCAGAAATGCCACTCGGTATGATCCCCTTATTTATTTATATAGCTATACAACATCACTTTTGTTTTTATAAGGACACACTTTGCAAGTGAATTATATCGTGAGACGCGTATTCTACAAAGTTTCAACTACAAACGTGAGGAAATATGATCCAACTAAACTCCGTAGCTTTTAAAAACGAAGTTTGAAATGAATTGCGAGATCAAATGTTCTCACGCCCAATTATTAACTAAATTCATTAATCACAAAAACTCCTCCCTGCCATCATCTAAACATGATTGCTAATCCAAACTTGAGGTTTTCCAAAATGATTCAATCGCTTAAAAATTGATATATCGATCAAAACTTACTGGAATTTGAAGTTAAGATAAGTGCAGTTGCGCCAAGTACTGAGTACCCTTAAACCTGGTACTTCTGCAAATAGTGCCCTTTGAAGATCTTGATAAAGATGCGCGCATCGCGAATCATTTGTATGTGTTTCGAATGTATTTCGTTCCCTGTGTGGTGGACATAATGCACACTGGTACATCATACGTGCAAAACTGTTACAAAGAAATTTGCTTGAATATTAATTAAATCCTACGGTAGTGATTAAGAACAATTTCGCTGAAGTAGTAACAGATTGGGCTCAAAATTGCAACAAAATCATATGTAACTAATTTTAATCAGTTAAGTTCTTCTTTCATCTAGTTCTTGTTTTAATTGAAATTTATAACATCCAGTAAATAACATAACATTTTTAATCATCTACGTTTTTAGTTTCGCCATAACATTGTTATTTCTGACGTCATCAATTTACATGCTTATTTAATATTTGCTTAACCATTGCAATGAGGAATTCTTGAAATTACACTATTAGTATGTGTTAATTAATTGAGTAAATAATTTGAAAACAAATGTACTTGAAAACATATTTATACATCAACATTTCAACATGAATGAATTAGGACATTATGAAATCAGATTTTTAAAACCCCTGGCTTACTTAACAATCGTATTTCAAGGTAATTAACTATACTACCGAACAGAAGATTATTTTGCTAGACCAATTTAGTGCTATCGATTACGTGTTTTAGTTCAGTTAACTTTCTACAGGGTTAAAATTTCAATATGCATTCATAAATTTGAACTCATCCACATCCTAATTAAGATAAATTCCACTAAATCGAGCTCATAAATCTACGAAGATAACTTGCCTGTTGCTCACGTAGCAATCAAAAAACTAAAATGTCTATTTGAACAATTCAGTTTTCAAAAAGGCCCTGGATAATTTTGTAGCTTCTCAAAAAATAAAGAACAGAAACAACGAAATCACTTTTGGGAAAATTACCCTTCTGTTTCGTGAAACGTCACTTACTTACTTTTGAAACTCCGATTTGTTTACTCTAAAATGTCGTAACTTGATGAGACAATTCACATTAAAAGTGTAGTAACTTTGAACGCCCATGGTATTATCACTTCCATCAGTTAAGGCTTACATAAATAGTAACAGTGAGTTAATAAGCGCTTAATTAACACAGGGCGCTAAAGCAACAATGTATTGCCAATTGCAAAATATCAAAAAATTATCATTTGCAGTTAAGGAAAAAGCCGAGGGTAAAATTGCATAAATAAATTTAGAGCATCGTCCATGCTTCACTTTTTTCAAAAATTAATACCCTAATCGAGTTTCCCGACAGAAAAGCGGTTAAAACTGAAAAGGAATAAAATTGCGCTCTTATTTTTAATACTATGTAAAGACGACAGAATCTACTTATAGCTTTGGTAGAAAGCCAGTTCTCATTAAAGATTATTTCGAAGTAAAAATTGAGAACATATAGGACTATGTTTCAAAAGGGTGTTGCATACAATTGAAATTGTCTCTGTTGACCTTAAGGCGGGGACAACAAGAAGATCTATTTTGATTTCATTAAACAGGATATAAGACCTTGCTGAGTGAGAAAATCACTTTCCTTTCTTTTGATCAAAATAAACAGTTCTTGTATTCTGTTCACTGCTGGAACGTCCCGTTATCTGATAAATATATCTATCGAACTATCTCTCCTTTATAAGGGACACTAATGAATATTGAAGTAAGGCAAAAGAGGGTTCCGTTTTCACACTGCGAGGAATTGATCATCGAGAAGAAAACAAATGGTTGTCTAATGTAGTCAATTGAACAACAAATAGGAAATAACAACAAAAAGTCTTTATAATAATAAGCCCTCGTTATTGATACTAAGAAATAATAACAAGGAATGAAGGTATCACGTATCACTGATAATTATTGATACATTGTACATCATTGTGTGATGTAAAACCTATTCCTTCCTCCATCAAACGACTTGATTATGAATTTAATATTTTTGTATGTTCATTGTTGCTTTATTCAATCGTAATTGCTGTGAGAATATAGACTAAAATAACAGCTGGTAAAGGGGCATTATCCTGCTTCTCTAGGAAAAGAGTCGGTAGTTGTAAATGGTCTTTTGAAACTACGTAAGATGGCTTAGCGGTTCGAATTGACTCTGAATGAATACGGAGGAAAAAGGGTAGCAGTCAGTCGCCATACGATACGAAAATACAATTATTTGAAAGTACTCTTTTTGTCTTATTTGACAGTACACGTTATAACGATGATAGAAAGATAATATCACTTGATAGCTGCACTATCAAAAGCTATAGAGAGTCTAAAACATGCACCTCTGTACAACGACCACCTGTAGATTACGACCCTTTATATTGAATGATTACTCTAAAAGTCTAATCATATTCCAACTGTTATGCTTTGTAGGTAGCAGAGAAGCAGCCTTTACTCATGCCATTGTCGCAGCTGGAACGATGCATGCCATCAGTCGAGCATGCATGGAAACGAAGCTACCATCCTCCTGTCAATGCAGCTCTGAATCAAGACCAAATTCATTAGATGCAAAATATGTCTGGGGAGGTTGCGGCGATAATTTACCATACGGTTATTCGTTCAGTAAAAAATTTGTGGATGCAAAAGAAGAATTGGGACAAGAGGATATGAGTAATATTGGACGTGTTTTAATGAATTTACACAACAATGAAGCTGGTCGAGTGGTGAGTAACTTTGATATAATTAACTCAGTATCAGCTTAGCAAGAAATATTTCACATAACGTTTAAGATGCCTATCGCTTGATTCCCAAACGGCAGAGATGTAACCGGTAGGGAGGGAGGCTACGTTCCCGAAGCTTGCAGTCCAAAAGTACACTCGCAGTAAAAATTTGTAAAGTAGCCAAAGGCAAATATTTTGAATATAGTAACTTTAATATAGTGTAATGCAGTTACATGAAACACTCAAACATGATTCAATTCGTGGCGCTTTTGTTGATCGAATGGTTGTTGCGGATATTCGATTCTGCTACCTCTTTTAAACGACCATTTTACAAACAAACGCAAAACAAGGTATTCTTTGTTAGACGAATTATAAAATCGAAGTAGTAAAGTAAAAAGTTTAAGCAACTGAAGACTAATGGATTGTTGTCGTTATTATTTTTAGGCTGTTATTAAAAAATCCAGAATCCAATGCCGTTGTCATGGTCTAACAAAAGGTTGCGCTGTTAAAACATGTTACCGTCAGCTAGCTGAATTCAAAGAAATAAGCAACTATTTAAGGGAACGTTACGAAAGCAGTATTGAGGTAGAAGTTGCTGAAAAAGTCAACAGCGCATTAGGAGATGGAAACATGGAATTGAAATTACAAGAAAAACATCGTCAATTCAAATCTGTCGACAGAGAAGATTTAGTTTATGTTGAAAATTCGCCAAATTATTGTAATAGAAACACAGCATTAGGTTCGCTTGGTACAGAAGGCCGTATATGTCTTAAGAACTCAAAAGATTTAAATGGATGCAAATTATTGTGTTGCGGACGTGGTCATCATACGCAGAGACAGTTAATAAGAGCCAAATGCGGTTGTCAATTTATTTGGTGTTGTTATGTCAAATGCAAGACATGCGAAAAGGAACAAAACGTTCATTTCTGTAAATAAAGTATCTTTGTATATTTTAACATATTTATTTAAGTAGCTATAGTTGATTACGAGACAGAACGAATATGTCTGCCGATGACGTACAACTTAATGGATTGGAATGGCAACTTTGCTCTGCGGTTTAACAACATCAAAAAAGCGCAGCCAACAAAAGATATTCGCGGGTCAAACTTGACGTACAAGTTACAATAAATTTTATAAATAGGACATTTAAATTGCACATTGAAAAAAGCACTCAAATCTAGATGGATAAAATCATAAAATATATTAGAATGGAGGCAAATTAACCGATCAGAAATTGCAGATTCGAGTATCTATCTCCAAAATCGATAGTCTTTACTTGTGATTTCCGTAGTGGTGATCATTTTGTGTCACGTGATAAGATCCATGTTTTTCATTCCCGCATTGGAGCAAAGTTAGTTGGCAAACTCGAAATTCACATTACATGAAAACGAAGCTTAAAAGACAAGAAACAACTTTGTATTGTATCAGATTTTATTGTACTCTGTGTTTGATGAATTAACTGGAGACTTTATAATATTCTGTTTGTACATACTTCTAGTAATAATAATAATAATAATAAAGTATTAAATTATCTATGCACCAATTAACACAAATATGAGATAATTCTCATTATGTTTTTATAGAAAGAGCAATATTATTATTTTAAATACGATTCTCTTATATATTTATGTGTCTCTCTATCTCAAAGAGAATTAATCACCAAATTTGCATTTGGATGACAATAAAAGGACGCAAGCGAGGCTCATTTGTTACAAATTAGAAAGCGTTGATGCAAAAAAACCAACCACGAGCATGACCACCTTAGCCTCCTTTGCAAAAAGGTGTTGAATGTATTCAAATTGCAAAAGAAACTTTATAACTTATTTACGGAGTAGATCAATCGAGGCTGTTTTCATCCGTTGAGAGTTTTTAATGTTTGCGCTCAACATCTGCTGCAAAAACGCATCGCAAATGAGCGGCAAGTATAATCTTTCTCCAGAAATGTGACATATTGCTGTGTAAACGTACGACCAATTCGACAATGACCAGGAAGGCTATATCCATGTTCTATAATATCTGATTGAATATTTTCGCCATCTGTATGTGAAAACGAACGATCATTCCGCTATTGAACTATCAAAGTAGATCTTCTCTCATAAATTGGTCTTTCGTAGCTAAACAATCTACGCAAAACGACTACATTGATGCTCTGGTGTTGATAGAGGGACAAACCCTAATTGACCGGTTAAGAATAATTTATAATGCAGGCGGACTCGTGAACTATTTGCAAATGTAAAATAATGGTAATTCTCAACTATTTGCAAGTGTAAAACAATGGTAATTCTCAACTATTTGCAAGTGTAAAATAATGGTAATTCTCAACTATTTGCAAGTGTAAATAACCGTTTTATTGTTGCACTGGTGGCATTGTATCTTGCAACACCATTGAAACTTGCAACCGCATTTGTAGTCTTTATCGTGTAGATGCGTGTTATACCCTCTACCACAGCACATTAACGTGCAACCGTCTTCTCCTCTTGAATGCCGATTACATCTCCGTCCTAATGTACCTAACGAACCGGTCATCGCATCACGGTCACAGTAATTCGGTGATGGTTTAAGGTAAATCAAATCCATCGCGTCAGCTAATTCATTTCGTGTGCCTTGTAAAACTAAAAATGGTGGCACGCCATTCCTTTTAACGTGATGATACGGCTGAACACGTTTGGCTGTTTTATATTTCTTTTTCAAATAATCACCGACTGTATCTAAACTATTTGGTAATATTTTCCAACAGAATTTCGATGTACACACACCAGAGAGACCAAAACAACGACATTTCAATTGCAAATGAGCTTTGACTGCCTGCATTGAAATAGAAACAAAAATATGGTACAAATAAAATAACAAAACCGGTGTTCTTAGAAAAATCTCGCGCATCATGCAAAATATGATCTCGTATTCAAGAGAGATGAAAATAGACACACCTCCTAAATCAAACAAACTGGGCGAAATAATTTGTTGATCAATCGATTGGAAAGTAGCTGATTTCCCTTTACACAACACCTCAACAATATAAAAACGTGTTTTACATTCTTTTTGGTAAGTTGGATGATAAAAAAATAATCGGTTCAATCAAAGCTCAATTTGCTCAAAGGTCGACATGATGTGCCAGGTCCAGTCCAAAATGTAAGAAGATGGCTTAACGAGCTGGACATTCTACTAATTTGAAATGGTAACTGCCCATACATTCGCTCTCATTTACTTACCAATATTCCTACATTGCTGTTATGTTTATTCATCAACTCCTCGGCGTCTTGTTTTGTTCGCCATTTGTCCATAAATAACTTGGCAATCTTCATTCCAACTGCCACATCCATCCCGCATTCCCAACGAAATCCTCCGGGATGCCATTCTCCCATGCGTGATTGATCACAGTCACAGTCCCGTATATTACCACGCCAACATGCTTGCGTCACACCATACGTGATACCTGCTGTTGCCATCGCAAACATTACTGCTGACTCTTTTGAAACTGTCACAAAACAAAAACAATATTTACTCCAATTTTAACTCTGAATGTTACGTACATAAAGTTTAGCATTTGGTGTCTCATGCTTTGCACGAAATAAAAGAAGGGTGGTACTTGGCAACGTCAATATCTCCAACTGAATTCCATATTTATATTTTCTGCCTGCTTTTTCAAAACCATAAAACTATATGAACATCAAGAGTATTACGCCCAGAAGATTCAATGATCATTTTTATCGGGAATTCCTAGGAAGAGAATTCTGATTTTGTACAAACGCATTAATTGTTAATATACAAAAAAAAACATGATATCAAGTCAAGCTATATAACCTGCCCAGTAATAATAATAATCGGTCAAAGATCGTAATCCGTTGATGAACGGAAAAGGTGCTTTCTGAAAATTTACGTTTTGAGTCCTGGAAGTGATTCAGCAGAAAGTTTGTAGCTAGCACCAGGGAGGCCAAGACGTGTCTAGCAATAAGCATACATTAGAGTCAGGTTCAGCCAAAAACAAGGAAAATGCTTTGGAAATTTGTGAAACAATAGCTATAGTAGAATTTTAGGTGCATTTTCATTGGCTTTGAGAAGATAGAAAACGAGGAAATCAGCCTTTCGGAGGCTGACCGAATTTCATGTTGCCTCTGTAAGAATTCAATTTAAATTTTAGAAATCAAATAAGATTTTTATTCTAGATTTGGATTTTACAACAATAAAATTTACAATCAGATCAAGAAATCTCAAAGAAAACATTTGCTGCTCGACATCTATAATTATTATTCCTTTGTATAACGTTTGCATTAAAGAATAGAATTTTTCAAATCAATAAAAATCTTTAATCTTCACAAGAATCGAATTGGTATTGTGCCGATAGAGGAGCGATCTTACAAAATGGAAAAGAGAAAATGCTTGTATTAAATAACTCAATTAATTAGTTCATTAACTTGACATTTGTTTCCAGCGTTGGTAGTAATTTCTAGCAAATTTG
>JANVCG010114412.1:0-10929 GCA_025505365.1 Haliclystus inabai
ATAATAATAATAATAATAATAATAATAATAATAATAATAATATTTACCTTCTTCAAGGTCCAGAATGAGTTTTCCTTTGACTGAATACGCAGATCTAGCCACCCCAGATAGATTGAGTTTTTTCGAGCACTCATCAAGGAACTGTAAATAACAATAGCAATAAAGTTTGAGAATTCTATAACAAATGATTGATCATTCACACGCTGCTAATAATTAGTCTTTGAGTTAACTAATTTACGGCACCTTTTACTTATCCAGTTATTTAGACATTGATAAAATGAGAGCACAGTTGTGCTATTTCTGTAGCATTTTCAGTGCAGATAACAAAATAAATCCTTCTACACAACTCCCTTAAGCTCATGTAAGTAATTTTATGAATGCATTTTATAATCTCATGGCTTCAAAATTAAAAATTATACTTCTACAATTAGCTAAGCAATTACCTCTTGTAGTCCTTGAGTTAGAACTTCAACTCCATTGGAGCTCCAACCATTTTTAAAGACGAGAATACGATGCTGTTTTTTATTGACAAGCAACTGTTCCATCCGCATAGTCATAGTTGATGATGAGGCTTTCAATGTTTCGTTGTTTGATATACGGGGTTGAAGTACAACACCATTTAATGTCCAGCTGGTCAGCTTTCTAGCTTTCTCTCTACCTTAATTGCGAGGGAAGAAATCATATACTTTTATAGTCTTGAAACATAGATATATCATGAAGGTGACAATAATTAATCTATTTTTCGATTTCACATAGTTCCTTAGACAAATTAGGTACAGCTAGTATAGGCTATTTTTCCTGGCTCTGGCAAATCAAGCTATTTGCCCACAACCAAGTTTTCATTCCTAAGGAAGATACTGTAGTGATAATAATTGTGTTAATAATTACTTTTCATCTGTTCAGTCGGATTGATGAATGGCTCCCCGCATGAAACATACACTATCCCATCTTTCATCATTTGGTGTGGGTTTGTCACCTGTGAACCACTTGATAGATACAGGACCCTTGCAGCTGCTACAAGACCAAGCTTTTCCGTGCATTTATCAAGGAGCTATGAAGAAAAAACCAATGGAACTTGATCAATATGAAATGTTTAGCCTGTAATCAATTGAGATTATCTAAATCTGATTAAGACGTACAAACAATACCTGTCCAACAAGCATTCCTTAAAATCTTATTTGAGTGTATAGTCAAACCTGTTATAACGGTCACCTCTATATAGTGGCCAACTGTCTATTATGGTCACTTTTAAAATGTGTAAAACAGTATTTTCTATTGTATCAACCCTTTACATGAAGGCCACCTGTACATTAGACCAGTTCCACTTGTCCTTTTGTTCGCTGCACTCACTAGCAGGGACAAGTAAAATTTCTCTTCATGAAGTGTGGCGCTCATACACAACTTTTTGTGTATCACCAATCACACACGAGTATACAATTTTCTAGCGCTATGATTGGTCGAAGGTGATAATGTTAACACTCACCGCTAGATTGTTTTTGATCGAAGAAAATAATTCACAGCGAAGAAAAGCATCGTAAAAGAGGAATAGAAATTAATGTTGCACTAGTTTCAATGCCCTATTGATTATTATTGCTATCCAGATAGGATGTTCTGTACTATTTCGTTCAATGACTTCAAGATTTGGTGAACAACAGGCGAAATGAAATGACTGTTTGGTTCAATTTTTGCGCGGAAGACGCATCACGAAAACGTTTGAATTTGCTAATATACTTGCAAAATATTGATCAAATGTAAATAATTTCATTTATGTGTTCAAGTTTGGATCGTTTAAACTTGATTCACGGGACTCATAGTAATATAAAACTTTTGCATGATTTTATTGCCACACTTTGAGGTGTTAAATTTTACTAGTCCCTATTATGAAAAATATAGGGTCTAATGGAGCTAGTTTACCTGTATATAGTGGCCAATTTATCTGGCTCTTTTAGCTGTCCGTTATATACAGGTTTCACTGTATTATTCAAAGCATTTATTGTTTTATTACCTTTAGCTAGGTAGTACATATTTCAGACATTGAATTCAATCAAGCTCTGGGAAATTACATAGACTACAACCGAGACAATATCTCACTCTTACAATTTCATGTACATTTATTACATGAAGACATCTTTAGTTGTTTCAATATGGGTGTGAAAAAGCAGAATTCTTCAGCTGTTAAAGAAAAGAATACTGCTGGAAGGTGAATAGGTTTATATAAAAGTATCACACATAAAACAGTTCTGAGGACAGGCTATTAGGCTATCTGAATTATGATGATGGTGATGATTACGGATTTAACGCTCTGAAATGTAATGATCCTAGGAAGTAAAAGCAATTAGATTTGTGTGATTAATGGATATAACTTGGAATAGGTAGGTCTAAACCTACCTGGTGGATGGTGCATGCTGTGACTCTTGCGTGATTTGTCAAAGAGCCATTTTGAAATGCATGCACACAAAGCGGAACATCAATTTGCATGTACCCATAGCTTTTATTCTTCCTTCTACTGTTAGTTGAGTGCAGACTCTCTGAAATAAAAAATAAAAACCGACTTTGATAGCCTTAAATAAGTTCAAACGAAAAGAACTCTAATTTCAAATAAAGAATTAAAGGTTTTACGCGAATAGATTGAGTCTTCACTTGAGCAAGTATTTGAGTATGAGTTAGTCCTAGAAAATAAATTGAAAAAAAATTAAACAATAAACAAATCAAGGTTTAAACTGCAACTTGCAAGATGACCTCAGTGTGAAAAAAAAGTCAATTGCATTTTTATTTTTTCAGAAGGAGGCAGTAGGTGAGGAGCATGTACAACAATTTAAAGAATGAAAGATTTAATGCATTATTGAATGATAGGCTATGTAACAGAAAATAGCGATTTAAAATTGTAAATTGCAATTGTTGCATATTTTAGTATCTGCACCTCTTTAGTTTAACAGCTGGTGCCGATTTAGGTCTTGTTTTGTTAAACATTCTATCTCTGTTATAGCCAAAGCCACGCCCAATGCCAACAGATGTTTCTGTTGCTAATGGTGACCATTGGTAAGCACCACTCTCACGAGAGTTACGCATTGAAACGCCTTGGTGCTTCTTTCGACCATTCAACAATGGTTGTGATAGAGCGCGATGAATTCTGGCTTCATTTCTTCTATGATATTCAAATAAACCATACGCATTCAATCTGAAATAGGACCAGAATTGTGCATTATCAAGACTTTCCTAGGAATGTTAGGGACTCTAAAAATATGAAACATATAGCCACATAGAACCCATCTTCACGCCTCAAGGAATAGATGGTAATGTGTACGCTATGGTATGATTAGGACATGTGGATTAATAATTCACATTTAACAAATAGGGGAGTTTATGTTCAACATTGTATTTGATTCAGCCAGTACACATCATATATAATGACCTGGTCCAGGTAATTCATTGCTGATTCAAGATTTCTGAACTTGGAACAGTTGCAGCAAGTTGATCAGATTAAAGATAAGCCTGGAAAACTAAATAGAGTTTTGCGATAAGCTCCATTTCCATGCTATTGTCACTGACAATTATCACTGACAGATATTGACTTTTACTCTCTACCTACTAGTCTTCTGGAAAGCTTATTGGTAGCTTCAAACTTCTGATGATAGATTTGATTTAACAGCTCGTTCATTTGGTAGCTAAGAACTTTGTAGGTAATAAGTTCAGTTGGCTTGGCTGCTGGTTGGCTAAGCTTTCAAATCAACGTAACAAAATGACATGCAACTCACCTTGTCTCATTGAGTGGATGTGCTAGTGAAGGCTTATCTAATATTACATCTGAGCGGATCATGGCTTAAAATCTCTATCTTATTTGAATTTACTAGTTATTAAATAAGCCCATGGCTATTTTAAATTGCTTTACAGAATTTCAAATGCACTGTTCAGCAGCCATTTGTAAAATCTCGTTTTGTGTTTATCTCGTTTGAACCCATGCGCCATCAACAATTCTGTTGCTTAGTTACAAACAGACGAAATTAGTCTATTCTGTTTTTAGTTACCACAATTTGACTAATCATTTAATCATAGAATTTCAAACTAATGTTTTGTAGGTCAGTGCTAATGATTTACAGATTGGTTGTCAAACGTTCAAAAAGAGACAATCTCTGAAATGTCCCATCACTTTTTCTCTTGATTGATTTATACATAAAAATACTTGAGCTCTTAATTTTGCTAGATAGGCCCAGATATTCATCTAAAGTTTTCAAGAATTTGATCTGCATCTATTTGTTTTTCGAGAGAAGTTCAGAAAGTGATTGAAACAAAACTTGGAAAATTGTTTCGAGAGTAAAACAAGAAAGTGACGTAATTTCAAGTCACTGCGCATGTGCACTTCAAACGAATCGGAAAACAACATGGCGATGGTCTGATGTGATTTTTGCGTGTTTCATCATAAAACTTTACAAACGTAAATAAACCATTCACAAATGCACCATTGATAAGTAATGGCTTGGTAGATCTGATTTGGATGTATCTATGTGTCTCTAAAAATTAGTTTGCAGATTACTGGTTTTTAAAATGGGGACAAGAGTTGACATGAAAGTAGTGCTGCTCGGGAAGGAGTACGGTGGCAAAACAAGCATCGTTGAACGATTTATTCACGATCGCTTCAACGAGAATATTCCATATCAAAATGTGAGATTTTCATACTGTATTTTAGTTGTATCCTAGCTATAGTATGATATGTCACGACTTGGAACTACCATCCTAATCTGATTAATCTGTATTGACCTTACTCACCGAGTCACCGGTCATCAGTTTGAGTAGAAGATGTTTCTGGGTTGGCCAAGGTGGAAGAAAACATGATTCGAGAGTGTGCCAAATACTGGAAGGGCGCTAATCAATAAAAGTGTACTAATATCTATTATATCTATTTCTTAATTGCTCAACAAACCTAAGCTCAAACATAGCACTCTCTTCTCTGTTGAAACTCTCATGTGTGCAATTGCCATTCTCAACAACCTGAAAATGTTTATCGGTAGAAAAAATAATTTGCCATCGAACCCACTGCCAACTTTTGCCAATTTATCTGGTTGGTCTGACATCTAATTTTTGTGTCTGTGGCTGAAAAACAGTTTTTGTCACTTTGTGAGTCACTTTGCTAAAATGAGAAGATACAAATGAAAATTTCTGTAAATGTGTAATTGTTTAATCTAATATCTGTACTATTGATGCTACCTTTTTGAGGTAGATTTTATGTGCTTGTAAGAAAAAATATGGAATGCACAAGATGGCAAATGGATTATTGCTTTATATGTCGAGACACAAACGCAAGTTCTTCACAAACTGGCTGATGCAAATACTATGCATTCATTTGAGTTTTCTTTTTAGTAAACTATATTCTCATCCCTCTTCAGACTATTGGGGCTGCATTTGGTGCTAAAGTCTTATGTGTTGACAAGCATAAGATTACACTGGGAATTTGGGTAAGTGATGAATTTCAAATTACAGTACATGAACATGTCTAAAATTGTCACTCGATTCTAGTTTGGTAAGAGGGGTGTAATGATTAATCGAGTTCATCAAGTAAAATAAGAGCTGAGGAGGCAATGTACTTGACTGAAGCAAATTAAGCCTCATTACAGCAAGATTATAAAATATTATGTACGGGAGACCGAGGAGACTTCGGACGGTTTTCAGGTTTTTATTAATAACTTCAGTAATTCGCGCTCGATTCGAATAAAATTTATGTCAATCTGTAGCTAATGTGCTCTATTGAAGAGGGTAAGAGTTTGAAAAGAAAAATGATTACGGAGAAGAATTAATTAATAATTTTCCAGCCTTGTGTCGAGTGGGGAGACTTCGGTCGCGACAGGGAGACTCTGGACAGGCAAACTACTTCGTCAATACATTACGTTGCGAGAAAAACTGACATCAATAGAAAGATGAACCTTTAATCTACACATAAATGATGGAGAAAATTTGAATTATTTAGAAACCATGATGAAAATAAGCATATTTTGAACGATTCAAAATTGTCTTTGAATGCCGTGTTTTGCATGTTATCAAACGCAGCAACAAAACGAAGGTAAAACAAAACAATCAACTTGTAAAACTCAGAGATAAACCTCCAAAGGGCTTTGAATGATAAATTTTTGTTATTATTTTCCAGTATAAATAAACTTTCTATTGCTGATATTACATTCCAATTGATTAATAGTGTAACTTTTTCAAAGATTTAGAAATGAAGTATCACGCGTGCGGTGGAATGTTTACTCATCATCACAGCTGGAGCGTGACAGTCATGAATGGGCGCATTAAATCTGACACCCATTTCAGATCAAATTACTCTTTGAATCACAGTAGGATTTGTTATTTTTGAACACTTCGCACCTTGTCCGGTGTCACCCCGTTTGTAATTTTTATTAAAAATCGTAACTGGCGCTGAATTTCCAAAGCGCACATGGACAACACTTCATTGGGAGGCTTCATGACACCGAGGGCTTCAAAATTGTAACAAAATCAGTATGTCGTGCAACGAAAACTTTCTTCGTCGGCTTTTTAATCGTGAGCTTAATGTACGCGCAACAATTGAAAATTTCAAATAAATATTACTATTCTATCAATTGGCAAAAATGAATAAAATTTTGGGATAATTAATATTTCATGGTTGTCTTCAACATACTGAGAGATGGAATTTTTTGTCGGTCTCTAACCCTTCTGTTCGAAATCACCCGCGTCCAAAATCTCCCCCGTCTCCCCTACTGAGAGAAAATTGTGCTCTATCTACTGATGCATTTTGTGATAAGTTTACTCTGATCCAAATACATACAAAGAGTTCAAGTGTTCACTTTTATTCATTATGAAATTGATATTTTGTAATCAATCTAATATCTATCCCACCCAGCTAGGTTTGCCTTGAGTTCTAATACTGTTTTGTGTTGTTTACTATGAAGGATACAGCTGGGTCAGAGCGATATGAAGCAATGAGTAAGATTTATTACCGTGGGGCTAAAGCGGCTATCATTTGCTTTGGTGAGTTTCAAGTAAATGTTTCTTTGAAAAAATTTCAGAATAAAATATAGCAACAAAAACTACAAACAATTGACATTATACATGATGTCATCTCAAGGTTTAAGAAAGTTAACTGTTAATTGCCAAATATTTATAGGTTATTTAAATCAACACTTTTACATAAAACGACATAAAAAGCTATAGATACAATAGAAAATCTAATAGCCGTTTAATTTTGTTACACCAGAAATAGTTTTTAACTTACTGAGTCTTCCTGAAAGTTGTGTGTCGGTTGTCTGCTGCAAATTTCTAGCATTTCGTGCACCAAATAATTGAATTTATTTGTTCAAAAATTTTCTGAGAACTTTGAAAAGGTTTATTGATTCAGTCCATACAAATACTGAGATCAGGCAAAAAAAACGTTTTTACAGTATCTCAAATATTTTACCATTTAATTAAATTTTTATCTACAGATCTGACAGATGATACCAGTTTTGATCGTGCAAAATTCTGGGTGAATGAGGTCAGAGCACACGAAGAGGTAACAGAATGTACATCATTATACTTCACAAAATTATCTTCAAACGTTACGGGATAGGATATGTGTCCATAATCATCTTAAGGCAATTTGAGTCAGATTTGTGAATGATGATAGATTGTGACCCTGATTTAGCCAGATCATAACACACAACATGTATTTTTGTAGCTTTGAATCGTGAGAATTAATTACCAATTGATTTTGCCATGTTTAGAATTGCATGCTATATCTAGCTGGTACAAAAAAAGATCTGATGGCTCAGCGTTCAATGGCAAACGAAGTTCATGACATCACAGATTATGCTGAATTCATTAACGCAAGCTATTTTGAAACATCTAGTAAAACAGGAGAAAACATAGGTAAAATATGATTTCAAGGTATCATTTTCTTGTTTGTTATTATTCATCTTTTGATAGTAGCTACAATTCAGACTTCAAGAAGCCCAGAATACTGTGTTGTATCTGTGAAAGTTTCCGTCTCATGTAGATTCTAGCCTGACAGACTCTACCTGTGGAAAACGTTTTGACCCAGATTAGTTAGTAGATGTGATACAGTAGAGAATTGAAATTAAAAGTGTTATCCAGATAATCTATCTGCTAATCTAGTTAAAAACGTTTTTCACAGGTAGCGTCTTAGCCTGCGTATCAGTCTCAACGCTATTTTCCACAACAATAGGATCTGTGCAACTAGGCATGTTTTTCTTTCCAGCAGAAGTAGGATGGAAACAGGAATTGTGACGAACCTCAGTGTAAAACTATGACCTGTTGACACATTCAGAGCAAAATATTTGCCGGTTTAACATTGTTTCACTTGTTTACAACTCTGATTTTATTTTGTTTGTGCTCTTAGGCATGAGATTGATGACTTCGTTTGTTATAAATGATTATGCTAGCATCAATAGTACAAGTGAACAAGGAAATGAAAGCCTTAGAAATCTTATTGATTCAAGGAAAATACTTACAGGTTATTTTTGAATATACTGAGAGAACAATGTAAAATTTCATGAATTAGCATAAATGAAGTCCTGAGATCACTGTAACCACCGGACAGAAAATCATGTGGTTTTGCACAGAGCCTATCATTTGAGAAAAAAACTTTCGTTGGGGCTGGTACGCAGGCTAGTAGGTCCATACTCAAGAGAAAACAACTATGTGAATGAGTTCACATTGTTTCTGAAGGTGCTGTTCATGTTTTCTACTCATATTCAATTTCAGAGGAAATGTTCCAAAAAATTGCTGAAGATTTCTACAGAGGACCCAAAGTACAAATGGGTAAGATGAATGAGTAGTACTGGTTTATTATTTTTCCACAGCACATGCTCAATGCATACACAACTACACAGAAAATGTTGTTTTATATTCACCTTTGCGGAGCAGTTCTTGTTAGTGTTTTATTGCAAAATCACGCTGTTAAGCATCCTAGAATTTAATGACATTTAAAAAATGAAATGATATATTTATTGTTTTTCTTTCTGAGTTGCTTTGTAATGTGATTGATCAGGATACACATTTCATTTCAATTTTCTATTGAAACAGAATTATGCGACATCTTGACAAAATCAAATTTCAATAGTAAGTCACAGGTGTAGTTTACAATTACATTCAGTCGAAGGGGGGGGGGTAATAGTTTTGCCAAGAAATGTCCTTAAATCAGTAGAAAAAACTCTAATTTCCCCAATAACCGTCTCAAAAATGTTGTTATACAAATGTTTTTGAGCTACCACTCTCCAAGCCCTCCCCCCCCCCGACCTCCTATGCCTTGTTGAAGACTGTGTGTTATCATCATTTATTTAGAACATTCAAGTTACAAATAAACTGTTACTCTCAAAGAACGGCAGTCCACCTTGTTAAGGTCATAGGCTACCACAATCGTTTCAAAGACTCATTATTGCTGTAATAATTGTTTATGACTTTGTTTCAGATGTGCAAGATAGTGGACAGAACATAAAATTGGGGTCAGCCACACCTTCGCAACCGCAGCAGCATTCGTGTCATCTATGTGCATCGTGAGATGCGATGGTTTCTGATGTAGGGTGTAGATCGATTGCGGTGCAATTAAAAATGAAATAAAATTATCAATTTTGTACTTATTATTAACTTTTAGGTTTTAACTATGTTTTTCAATAAAACAAATTTTAAATATCATGTGTACAAGCAAATTATATTAAAGAACCTAGTCAATTAGAATACTATTTTTATAATGCAATCTGTCTATGTACAAATTTACAAAGGGATAGCTGTAAATTACTCTTTAAAGAATCTCTATGAGCCATTATCAATTGAGCACTGTAAGAAATCTCCAATTTGACACTGTTTTGACATTAAGTCATTGTACAGTTGTCTCATGACAATAAGAATGACGACGCTTGACCCTATTGCTCTTTGCCAACCACATTTGTAGGGTAGACATCTCCAATCACTTCTGCCTGTTTTGCTACCAACTGTTTATCAGTTGTGGCATTGAGACCATCTGGGTTCATTCCTTCCTGGTAAGTCTCTCCAGGTAATAATTCATCATCACAATCATCGTCATAACCAGGTTGACCTTTTCTGCCAACAAATCTGCCACCATTGCTTCTGTTTCGCCGACAAGCGTGTTGGTGACGTGATTCATGCAAGTATTTCTACAAGGCAAAATTAATGACGTGGCTGAAAAATTGCAGTAAGGCTTTTGTTGGTAGGCCTCGGATTGATAATTGCATGTGAATGCAAAGAAATAATAAGTATTATTTGTTAATGCAAAAACTATTGCTTTCCATTGTTAATTAGCTACTGATTAACTTATACTTGTTTGTCGCAAACCTTTCTCTGTTTTGGAATCTTTCCCTCGGCTTCTAATTTGGCCCTCGCCTGCCGTCGTTTTATAATTCTATGATATTGTTTGGCATTGACATATAGCGGTTCGTCAAACGTCTCCATTGTCACTGGCAATCGTTGTGCAATGACTTGTTGGCCATTCATCTGCTGGATCAAAGTTGAACAGTCATTCTACAACAGGCATCATGCTCAGTTTTGTAAGCCTTAATCTGACTATTTTCAATTAATAAAAAAATGCACCTTTCAACGCTGACTCTAAACCTGTGGAAAACGTTTTGAACCAGATTAGTTAAGAGATGTGATACAGTGGAAAATTGAAATGAAATCTGTTATCATGATCATCCATCTGCTAATCTGGATAATAAATCCGTTTTCACAGGTAGAGTGTGCGCAGGCTTTACCTATGATGCTCGCAAATGTTCCTTTTGGAAAACAACTTGAAAACAATCAGTCACGTGACCTTTAATTTTTTTCGCCGGAGCGAAGATAACAGGAAAAAAAATAAAAATTTGGAGACTATATTTCAGGAAAACTAATTGGTTGATTTGACCGATGATTAATTTGATTGGTGATTGCGAGAATAAAACAACAGAATAA
>JANVCG010114523.1:2600-14000 GCA_025505365.1 Haliclystus inabai
TTAAAACGAAAAGAGTTATGAACCCGCAGTAAAACATCTGCATGCACATGTGAAAACGCGGAGATTTTGAAAAAATGCGGAATTTCTCCAAGACAAAGAAAGAGAACAGAGGCAAACAAATTATCATGACATGACTTCAGTTAAAATTCCGTCATTTTCCTCCTTGCTCACCAGTACGTTTAGCGCTTTATTATTATAGATTACCTATAATCTCTTCTGATACTATATGTTTTTAGTGGCAAATCGTAGATCAAGTGCCTCAACATACGAGAAGAGGCATTTCGAAAATGGAAAGTGATTACACTATGGGCAGGTTTTTGTCTATAGTTTGAACTTACAGAAACGTCTGATTGAAGTTGTAAATGTATATGTCATTTTTCTTGAAGTTCATTAGAATTTTTTTCTACAAATCAAAACATGAAAGCAATTTCTGCCTGAAGTTTGAGTTTGAAGCAGTAAAAGTAAGGTGAAAAATGACCGGCAGCCTAGAGCAAAAAATGTCAATTCATTAGCCTCATTATCCTCCAGTCCGTGAAATGACGTAAAGTCCTTTGTTTGTTCTATCAGTGTTAACAACAAAAACAAAACAAAAGTTGCTGGTCATTTTAGACTCTTCAAAACCATTTTATTAGGAGAGGCTTCTCAACATTTGCCCTTTTGTTGGTCAATACTGTCGAATATCGCAATTTCCTTCAGAGGAGAAGAAATTCTCTGATGAGGAAATTATATGTTGTTCTTTCTCGATACGCTCGATGAGTGTCATAAATGATAGTGCATTGCATTGTTCTTGAAAGATGTGGGAAGCCGTGCTATTGTCAATTTTCCTTCGAAGATCCTTTTAAATGCACTGAGTGAGATAATGTTCGCAATCGATAAAGAAAAGAAAAGTAATTCAATGAATTGAAAGTGATCAACAGAACAATCTACTTTGGCATAGAAATGTATTTGTGAAGTGAAATACGGAACAAAAATTCAAAGACATCCCGATATACTCAACAGCAGAAAGGATCGATTTCACAATGTGTTATGATAAGTGAACATTGTTTTGTTCAAGTCGCTTTCTTGTCGGTTTTTTAAAGCTCAATAATGAAACAATGAATTAGAGGTGTTTGTTTAAAAGCAGTGTGCATAGGCAAGGTTTGACAGTTGTATCATAGTGCCTCTAGAGTGAGATCATTATGAAGACGTTCGTAATTTTGTCATTGTTTCTCTTCGTTGCAATCAGCTTTTATGGTACGTAAGTAATAATATCTATTTAGAGCGAAAGTTTTCAACTGAAGTTACAATATGTTTGTTAATGAATCAAACCATTTGACTACGATGCGATATATTAATCAGAAAACAGGAAGAAGTGCAATATTTTCCTATACAAGTTTATCGGTCATATATTGACATTTGTTTCATTCAACATGAAAATCTGTCATTGCTATTGTGATTAAAACTACATCCAGTTCTAATTTGAAAGTGATGAAAATTTAATGTTGAATACTGTCCTGGATATTCGGTTAAAATTTCAATTTCAGAACAATAGCTTTATTGTGATCCTGAAATAATTGAGAACATTTTTCTCAACAGAACGATAGTCTTCGCATAGGAGAGATACACTTTATTGTTGAATCCAATATTTTATCAACTATAAGGACAAGCGGAGGCATGATGCTCTGTATTTAAAATTTACGGTGGTGAAACTCTTCCTCAGGTAGAAGTGGCATATATAATTCCTAGAAGTTTTAAAAGGGTGTAAGCCATGTTGTTTAGTACTAATCTTAAACGCCATGACACAAACCTGAAATTAAAAATTCAAACTGAGTTTTGAACAGCTATTTTTCCACTAAAATTTCTCGTCGTGTAGATCATATAGGCATGATTTGTATCTATTCTAATCGTGCCATCATATCAGCTTCACTGATGACAATCTCATTGTGAAGCTAATTTAACTAGCGAACAATGACAGCAATGAGTTACGTGATGACAGGCCTTCGGTTATTTTCTGTAAATATTAACTAATCAACGTTGATATGTTTTGTATTAAATAGTCCATGGAAGAGAATTTAAAGACGAGGAAGACTTCGGTAAGTAGTCTAACATGTCCGTTACAATATGTTTCTGAAATAATACATAGGAACAATAATGAAGCTCGAACTGAGTCTTCAGCCTATGCAGTAAATTTCCAGATCGACCCACATGCTCTAAAAACACAGAAAGGAGTGCCAAATTGATGCTCTTCATGTTGTGCGTTTACCGACCGATCAATTGCCCGAGGTTCATTCATACATTATCTCTCTTTGTATAGCTATCAATTTTATATTTTTAAACGCAAACAAATGACTCGACAGGATGTTGTCCCATTTACATTCTAGCTATATTATAAAGACTCGTTGGAGGAAACAAACATGCGAGCATATAAATACGTTAAAAAAAATTTTATCCTTACAATTATCAACACTTATAAACGTTAGAAGAATGAGAACACCACCATCAATAATCATTTATTGAAAATTTCTGTACACTCAATTCTGGTTTTGCCTGACTTGATGTTTTATTTTGTAGACGAAGAAGCCGACGATGACATCTCTGATGATGAATGTAAGGAAGATGAACACTGACAATTCTTATTATAGACTTGTTATGATTTTTTTGAAAGTATTTGCATGTCTTTTAAACGATAGTTCTCAAGAACACCCAAATCAATATTAAGTATAATTCAGACATTTATTCTGCACTTTGGATCTCCACGGGGATCTCCAGAAAAATATAGATCTAGATAGAGACAACTGAAATAATAACATAGCGTAAACAGAAACTTCAAAAATATTGTATAGAGAGGAAGAATCACGTATGCAGAATCTATAGCCTAAGCAAGACTTGATATTACTTCTGTCTGTGTTGAATTAAACTGATAGTCTGTTTGTATTGATGGTGTTACTGTTGAATAATTCTAGATCGTGAATCATCAGACCCAAAGCCTTTCATCTTACGTATTTTTCTGAGACGGAGACGACGTGGCTATCGTCCAAGAAGAACACACCATTGGTGTTTAGTACCATGGAGAAGATGTGGAATTGGTCGTTGATGGATGAATTGCTGTTTCAGTTTTCTATTTCATTTTGTGTCACAATGAAAATATCGTCTAAACATTGCATAGGAATTGAAGAAGGAAATAACATCAATTTTGATTTTCAACAGTTTATATGTTTGTCTTTGGCTAATCTATCTATCTATCTATACCTATAAATGTCGATGTCTTTATCTTTGTATGTCTGCAGGGAGTTTTCCGCGATTTTCTCTGGCATTTCGAAAGCAGATGTATTAATTTGCATATCATCTAACAGCTCATTGCTAATTTTCGTACCTAACGGGCTTTTCGTACCTAAGATATAAAATTTTACTCAAATGCTATACCCCCACTATACAGCGGAGCGGGTTACCCATTGCTAGTAACCTTATATTTATCTTGAAAGAATAAAGATATCAGTAAACATCTGCTATTGCACAAAGTTTAAGTGATTCTTAATTTTCTCAAACACGTTTGTTGTTGTTTCAGGTGTGGTGACATAGACATTTATTATTTTCATGATTTTCTCAATCCGATTCAAATTCATGTTCTAATTAGTTGTGTGGGTCTTGCAGCTTGTATCCCTACCATAATAGTTCAAGTGGAGGCAGACTATTATACTATCTTGAAAAATGCTGGACTGCGAATTTCTAATCTTATACTTAGCATTTTACGAATTGACGTAAAACACTGTCGGGGCAAATGCTCAACATTTCATAAAGTTTTACCAGGAATACTTTGTTATAGAAATCATTTACAAAATTTTGAAAAGTAAAGAAAAATGTCCTTCATTAATTGGAACCCATCATCTACATATAAAGAAGTAAATAAACGTATACCTCCTTGCATGATATATAAAAGTGCCGGAAATGTATTACTTCTACTAAGGCTATGTGCCAAATTGTAACAAATATCTGATTATCAGCTGCATTATGCGTTGTCACTGTAAAAGAAGTGATATATATTTCTATCGAAATCAGTTTTAATTGAAGACGGAATTGCTAGCCATTCAATTTGATTTTCATTTCTGTTTTGGACAATGAAGCTGTATGTCCAGTAAGTGCAAACCAATTGATTCCCTTGCCATGATGCGCAGATCCATATTCACCATTTAAGTTAGCATATTGACAGATATTGTACCATCACCCACCACTAAAATCCAATGCACAATTACCATCTTCGTATGAATCATTGTCATTATCTTTGGTTGAGAATGACATGTTCTTTTGATGCTCAAACGAATTTAAAGCATTTCCTAGAATCAATTAACATCGTTGAAAGCAATATTGAATCCAGTTCTACTTGATATAAACGCTATAAATTATTCATTGGCTATAATAATTCATCAAATTTTAAATGACGTATTTTTAAACTTGCAAATTTAACACATACTACATGTAGTATCTAATTGCCATTTGATAACCCAATTTGGCATTGTACTTTTGTTAACCGCTATTCTGAAAAAGTATTTACAGACTTGCTGTCCAGTTTTTTTAATCTTGAAGAAGTGGCTTACAATTTATGCGCGAATTTATTCTAAAATGTACATGTGAGTGAACACTGTAAAAGCATTAAATGATCGGTTATATACAGTGGTTTTTACGTATGAATGAGCCTTATAAAAGCAGTGCACTTCACTGAGACTAAATCATACAATAGAAAGCTGAAAGAAAACGTTGCTCAAGAATTCTGACATTTTCCATGGATAAATTAAAAACTCTCAACTACTATGCAAGAACTAATACAATGATAGATTTTAATTGTCAATAACTACCTCTCACCTGCATAGCTATCCCAGTCCAATCTGTAGTTGTCAGTTTCATTTGCCATTGTAGCGCCATAATATTCCATGAAATAGTACGTTGTCCCTTTCCAAAAGTCAAAACGAAGAGTTACATTTCCATCTTTCATGAGTAAATGAGCTGCATCCAATCCAAGCCAAAAATTAGATTCTAAGTTACCAAAACCAATCTTGTAGGATTGCCAACCTCGATCAAAGTCGACACTGCCATCGATTCTTCTCTGTAACAGAGTCCATCCTGTTTAAGTTCCAGAAGCATCATAAATTTAGAGAGAATAGAAATTTATTTAAGGCAAAATGACTTCAAGTTTGGATAAAACCGTTCAAAATTATATTTTACGAGACATTGACATGATCGTTGCTTCACCAGCGGTATCAATCATCAACTTCAATTACTTTTTCTGGATTGATGTGCTTGAAGAAATCCAAATGCCGAAAATGTACTTCTTTCGGGTAACTTCAAATGCGTCATAAGCCGTCATGTCATGCCATCCCCATAACAAAAATGAGGAATTTGTAACTTGAATGGAGGCACTCAGCATAAGTAAATGGTGATAATAAACAATCGTTTAACTGAAAAGATTTGTTATCATGTAAGTTATAAATAATTCGAGCTCATTGAATGATTGTGCATGGCTAAGGATGATCGTGCATTTGGCTGCAAGTATACACAATGGAATGATTAATTTACTCGAAACAGTAAATTAATATCATTTACACGTCTTGTTGTATTTGCCTTAGTGCTCTTGAATGTTTTGGTTACGTGAAAGTAATCAAACTTGGGACAACATACTTTCCAGTTTATCGGAATTGGAAACAAGGGCACTCTGTATTGTTTATCATTCTCATCAACAATTATGCCAAATATTGCATAATATCAAATTTCAATCTTATCAGGATTTAATATTATTTCTTTTCCAATGTCCAATCATTTTTGGAAAATAGCTCTTTTGTCTTCAATCTATCGCATTATCTATAGATGATTTTATCATGGTGGGTGGGTAGATCCATTTCAAAGAAATGCTGGCAAGATCGATGGCAGGCTTTGATAGCTTTAAGATCTTCGTCCTGTCACTGTACCTCAGTAGGAGTATAGAGATCCATCATTACTTATTGCCTCACTTCGAATTGAATCAGATTCTACTAAACTCATAACTCGTTTAGCCAATGAAAAAAGATTCAGCCTTCAAAATCTTCGAAACTGATAATTGAATTGACGCCATTTGTTTAATAAACATTAATAGCACTTCCTTTTTTATGGGTACTTACATCGAGTCGCAGAGTGATATGGTCTTGATGCACATTTTGCATCTATCAGTCGACTTTTTATCCTTCTATCGTCCCGGGTCTCTCGTAAATGCAGACATGCCACCTGCTTTAATGTTTAAAGAGTCTAGAATGACCAGCTGCAGCCATCATTAATTGTTTTTGTTGTGAACAGGAGTGAAGTGATGACACTCTTTTCCGAGAGTGGCATGGTTAACAGTCGGAGAAACAATGGATTTGACGTCACTTCATTAAATCGAGTTTGAAATCTGATCCCAAATTTTAAACATTTTTGCAATAAGGCTGCTGGTCATTTTAGACTCTTAAAGTGTGAAAGATTTAGACTGGCGACATCAATAATTTGTTTCACCATACAAAATGGAATCAGATTTTGACTGGTATGACTAGACACATGAAAAGTTTTTTATACCATACAAGGATTAACAATTGCTAAGGTGGACAATGTTTGTCCTGAAAAGCGGGGAAAACAGCATGTCTCGCTAATCTTATAAATGAAGTTGTGGCTGATATGCTCACAAACGCAGCACAAAAACTCATGCCTTTACTCAGACAGCTACTAGTTTTAGCTGCAAAATTCAATTTCTGTTATGGTCAATGATAATTGTGTTGCTGCTGCTCTTTCCGTTCCATCGGAAGAATTCCCACAAGTTACAACAATCAAACATGCTTCGCCAACCGAAATACTACCAGTTGCGCTATTGCACTTAACTTAGGCACTGGAAGCCTCATGGAGTCTCGTTCTCAAGACTATCAGTTAAGTGTGGTTTCCCCCCTTTACCAGACAAATATATTCTTCTGGTCAAGGAACATTTTTAAAATTCTGCGTAACCTTTGACTATATACCTGCATGCCTTAATTCAACCCAAAGCACATTGTGTGGATTTATCGCAAATTCGGCAAGAATAGGAGCACTCTTCTGTCAACGTGCATCCTTTCCATCGTCAGATCTCTTCATATCTGAAACGGCTTCACAGCTTCTTTGCACAGCACTAGTATAGTATATGCATATCAAACTATCTATGGCATCGAACCTACTCAATCATTTCATGAAAACTTCGAGATGGGAATATTCTTAGCAAATATTCTTATTTCGATATGCTGAGCTTTAGTGAGAAACGTTTTCAATGAAAAGTGATAATCCAAATTAACAATAAATGAGTAAAAATGAATCGCAGCTGTATTACCTATAAACAGTATTTTAATATCATCGTAGGAATTAATAAAACGAAGTGATATAGCCTCAAAGGGAAACCAAAACGATGCAAAAGCAGTAATTAGATAGCCACAAGATTTTATCATGCTGCCAAATCTCACCCAAGATAACTTTTACCAAACTAATTGAGGAATCTAAAACTGCGAATACTCAATACCATGACTCATTCCTAATCTGTTCTGCAAAAATTGATAAATTTTTTGCAATTGTTTAAAATATTTATAATTTGTGTGGTTTTTGCTAAACACGAGACAACATTATGATCTCGTTGAGGAAGTTATAAACATGAAATTTAGCTTATCTGTCAAAAAGCGTGTAAAAAGGAATCAAGATTTTATTTCCAATTGAAGAAAGTGGCTATCAAATATTGATTCCAAATCCTGATAAAATTGTCATTTCGTTTGCAAACAAAACGAGCTCGGCAATCTAGAATTCAAGGAAATGTGTATAAGAAAAATAAACAATAATAAAATTGATCATTGCAGCTAAATAATCTCGACCTTGTTAAGATTCACATTATCTGATGACAAAGAGGCATGGGGACTAGTTCCAATACGCCAATTTGAATATTTTTGATCAGAATTCATTTACGATAGTACTCTAAACGATTCTAAAAAAAATTGATTTGATTAAACGATTCTAAAAAGTTTGGATCCATAATATGCAAGATAAAATCAATATATAGGTAATGATTAAATTGCTATGCCTATTGAGCTTATTCTAAACCAAATGTTGGTTAGCTGTGATAAATACCTCCATCATCTGTCTCCATGTCACAAACTGCTAAATTCTCGGTTTTGTGAGGAAGCATGATTGGGTAAATGCCATTCTTCTCTGTTTTATAGATACTTTTAATCTCGAGGCAATCCTGAAATAAATGTTCATTTGGTTGTTGATTGATTCCAGCTTTCGGGAATACAGTATGTGATTTTACGTGTTTACGATGATTTTGAATAGATATTGAGCTTATGCAGCATGATTCATTATTTATAACATTCTCCTTACCTTGAATAAGGTGTAGCTAGTGTAGAAGGTTGAGTTTTCTGACTTTATCAAAGTACTTGTATTCGCAATCGTTGACCCGTTGAAAATCTCGCATTGTGTTTCTGTTTTCCATTCTTCATTTAGCACGTTGATGTACTTGCATTCATACCAACGTACACATTCCAGGAGACAATAGTTTGCACTATCAGCTGTAAAATGTTGGAGTGGCTCACTGACCAAAAGATATCCAATTTGCCTATGATATTTTGCATGTGTCAATCCAATATTATCAGAAGCCCCAACAACCGACAACAGAGCAGCTGCCATGGCAACAACTGTAATCATCGCAGCTATAAATATCACTTGTAGTCTGAAATGAATTGAAATTTTGAGCATACAATAATAAGTTTCCCAAGAATCGTAGCCCAAAATTATAGTTAAACATAAGAAACAGTAACCAATGGTCATTACAGAAAACTTCAGAAGATGAGAGATGTTAACACAATTAATTTTTTGAAATAGAACTATGAAACAGATGTATTCAGGAGATTTTCCGTTTTATAATCCGAATATGATTCCCAAGAATTCTTCGTAATTATCAAATCAGGTTTGTTGAAATTTTTAGATGAAAAATTTGTCCTAAATCACAGTCTGATAATTACCAGATTCACATGATTTCTTTTTAAACCAAGTTTCCTTCTTCATCCATGCAGTATATGTTACTGATATTCGGCATCAACATAAATGAGACCACAATTTATACTATACGTACTGTACTCACATGTGGAATAGACTTTGCATTTTTTCAGCTATATTCATATACCCCAATGATTGAAAGTTTGATTTTATGAGACTGAATGTTCTCCTTTTCAAACAAAATGTAAGTGTTAGAATAACTGCGTCATAAATTCTTGTGAAACTGCTTTAAATAATTTATAGAAAAACAGAAGATGAAGGAAGCCTTATCTTATTGGACATGGTTAAGATCAATAAATATTAAATATAGAAACAAAACGTGATCATCTTCTGTTATCCGACTGCGTAGAACTGTGAATTGAGCTTTCTTCACGCAGTGAATCTTCTCACATTCTATTTTGAATTAGCTTGAAGGATATTCATTGAACTAGAGAGACCTTCCTTCGATCTCATAGGAAGACAACAGCTCAATATAGAGATTCAAAAACTCTTGTTGGATTGAATTTTTTTTAGATCCTTTTTAAGGTCTTCCTTCATCATTCGAGCTACGGTTCGGAAAGTAGGCAGAGATTAAATTCTATTGAAACATCAGTATCGAATGTATTATATTTTGTTAATGCAAATCTCGTGGGAGAAGATGTAGAGAAAGCAATTAGTGACATTCAACCATAAGTTATAGCTACATATACAAATTAAGATGATTTGTTCAATTACATCACTTGTTCTTTGGTGATGGTACCTGTATTGTTGAGGTTTTTCAGATTTTGACATGGAAGACGATAAGGCTGCAGAAGCAGCTGACATCCTCACGTTTTCTAAGTGAGTTAGAGCATCTTGTGTTTGATTCGACTTTCATGTTTCTCAAACTGTTCTCCTTCCGAACGTGCAACTGCGATTTCTGATCCGGGGATGGGCAAAATTTTCTAAAAGCAGAAAACCTACAACAGTCAAGAGAAAGAATACTCATTAGTAGCAGGAGTCAACTCCAGAAATAGGGCAAGTATTTATTTCAATGAATTATTTTCATCGTCATCGGGGTGGAGACTGAGCCTAATCCTGCTGTTGTGCGTGCACATTATGTTCCATTTTGGCAGGTGACTATAGGCGTTTCCACGCCTTTTTAAAAATGAAACGTAACTTTTGGTACCAAAAGTCCTTGTATCTCATACCTTTGTTTTTCGATTTTATTCATTTCACGTCAAACGATGTCTCAAAGGTGTGGCCATATCTTACTTGTTACAAGAACTTTTAACTTTGCGCTGAAAGAGATTTTTGAAAGCTTGAGCTTGGACTTATTTCTAGTGAGCCCTCTTGTCAATCCGACTTCTCTTTGAAGTTTGAAAATGTGAAATGATTGCAAATCGGGTACTTGAAAGTTGTTATAGTTATCTCCATTATTATGCGACAAAATTGAATATTAGTTTCGATTTTTTCCTCATTTGACCTCACCTTCTCGAGAAAAATGCTTTTTGGTCAAGTGCACAATTGTTTAGAACCCAAGTTGAGGTAGCCTACTCGCAGACTCTAGGAAGATTGAAACTCAATGAAACAGTTTTGACTATAGCCCTTTTCACACTACACACTTTTAACCCGGGTTGGCAAAAAGATTCTATTTTATGTTGAAAAAATGCTAAAAAACTTGACCAGTTTCAGAAATCTTACGGTGCAGTAAATCAAAGTTTCTGACTTCTTTCACATAATTTATGGTCAATATTACGGCATGAGTCTGGGGACTTTCCATTACATACATTGATTTTCAAAGAAAATATTGTATGAAAAATAATATCGGTTCATATGTTTGGTAAATTTATATTCTAATGAAAACGCTTCTGTACAAATGTTTTTGTTGCACAATTTAAAATGAGGTTTCACCCTATATAATGTTTGTTTATGTTTAAACGAAGTCACATGTTTTTAAAATTCCCGCGAAACATTGTGCTTTTTGGATTGCTACTAATGTAAAAGAACATGAAAATACAACCATCAGTCGAGAGAAATATGTCATCCCTGAGATGTCTCAAACTTTCGAGCGAATTGGGTATATACCTACGTTTTCACGTAAATGTCCTTAACTCTTTTCAGGCGCAAAATTATCAAACAGCTCGCGGTAGATTTTTAAGGAAATGTATCAAAGATTTCCAGGGCTTTTGATTACTCAGATTTTAGTAATCAATTACCTTTACGATTACTTTTCAAAATAATTACGGATTACCGTTACCGTTGATGTTCATAAAAATGTTCCACACCGAGAAAAGCAAGCCTGAAAACTTACTGCAGTGTCAAGAGAAGAATAATGATGCGAGATAAAGGGGGACTCCCATTGGTTTCGCACAGTAGAGTTGCCGCAATCATCCGTACGTCTTT
>JANVCG010114633.1:0-13996 GCA_025505365.1 Haliclystus inabai
GAAACTTTTTTACGTTTTTCTGCAAAACACCCTGCCAACGCTTGTCATTAATTGAGCAGAATTGTCACATGAGACAGGGGATTAGCGTTAGTTCTTACTTTGCTGCTGATGACCACAAAGTAAGCAGAGTTAGAACAATCGCTAATCCATAAAAATCTATCCAAAACTGCTTACTTTGGTTCTTTACAGCTTAAAAAGTGAAATTGAATTCAAATTTTATTATGTAAGTATCAATGTGTCTCTCCATCTGTTCGCTGCTGTGTGCCAGTTTTCCTTATATATAATTCGAGACAGTTTACCTATAGACCAGACTCCATTATGAATACTATTGTAACAATTTCCCCAATGAAAGGCTCGATATTATCTTGAAACATTCTTTTTCCATTAAATGGATGTCAAAATACATCTTCGCCAGTACTTTCAGCTTCCTAATCCTTCTACAATGCAATCTCAAAGCTTCTCAATGGAAAGAAAACATTGAACATTTATCTTTTTATATTGAAAGTACAAAGCATCAAAACATTTATTTTCTTGTTCACCCATATTTTAATACTCTTCTTAATATCTATAATAATAAAGCGCAAAACGACTGTGAACCAAAATTTTGCAATTTTACAGAAAGTCATGTGAAAATAATCTGCGCTGTTTTTGTTCTCTCTTTTGATTTGTTTGACGCGGTGACTATTTGACCGGCAGTCACTTGGGTAGGCAGCCATTATGGCTCCGGCCACGCCCTGACACGCCCATTCGTGAAGGGAAACTTAGAAAAATTCTGTGAAGTATTAAATTACGTTATTGCCCTATTCACATAACTTATTCTTATTCATTGTATTTCACCAGTTAAATTGTAACATTTTTTATATGCTGAATAAAAACAAACAAACAAACAAACAAATATGCCCAGAAGGAGAACAGACGAAACAGACGAAACCCTTTACATAGTACTATTCGGACCAGGTCGTGAAATTTCCATAATTTCAACCTAAACCTAAAATTGCAAAGTCCTGTAGAGTTTTGTAAGAAGTAGACCTTGAATTGCACAGAATTTTGAATTTCCCGCTGCTTTTGATTCACAATTGAGGCCAGAAACCATGATGGACGCTTTTGAGTACCTCACCGTTGAATGTTTTGCACTTCACAGTAGAGAATCTGCAAATGACACGGCAGGGGGCAAATATTTTCTTCTTTTTTCAACATATTTTGATACCCTAAGATTGCAGAAATTTTGTATAATTTATTCTCTTCAAAAAATGACCCATCCCCATAGAGTAGGTACATGGAAACATCCCCCAGGTCTGATAGGGTGCATTTTATTCAAGTTCACCCCTTGACAATGATAAATAGATTTTTAGATATGATGTTTTTTTCTAACTTATACATTGCGAACAAACATAATTGCATATTGTTATGAAATTCTGTCTATGTGGTTTTGTATAAATATTTATTGTCAATTTAATATACAATCAGAATGGGCTATGGGTATTTCAATCAGAATTTGACAATAATTGAAATTGAATACAGTTTCAGGCTACCTTTTAATCAGAAAGCTTTTGAGTAGATTTCAAGCAAATAATAATCAAATATTAAACACTCAGCCAATCATGTAGTTGACTTACTTTCGCTGTGCACAAATTAGTGAAAATTAATATAATGGATTATAGAAACTAAACAAAAAGCAACTTACAGCTGCTTTCTCCAAAGAAAAATGCCGTCTGTACAAAACATTGTATATGCTGCCTTGTTTCCCGTTTCTCTATTTCATTTTTATACAACATACAAAAATACTTCATAGCATCTTTTTGATATTTACTTTTTTCTCGAAACTCCCAGTCAAAACTTAAATACTATAAGCAGAATCTTATACATGTTTTAACTTCTCTCCTACCATCCTATATAGAAAAATTACGTAATCAGCCAATCTTGGAAGATAAAAATTGTTTTAGATCTTGTCAAGTGATTTTGCTACCCACCCTTATTGCATGAATCATATAAGTATGGTAAACTTGGATTACAAATGTATATAGTAAATATGTATGATGAATCGAGTCGTTTTCTCAAAACATTTCTCCATTAAATGTGAAACACGTGAACCATTTTAATAATTTAGCATTGTTGGATCAATTTACGTTCAATTTATGAATATGTTTTTGTTACGCATGAAGTACGAATTCGATTGGAGTTTTGAACTTCATTGTCGTTGTTTTTAGATTTATCCTTCAACTACGACAAGGTTTAAGGAAGCTTGTTTTCACTGGAGTGGATTCACATACATAACAACAATGGAATCTTGTCTTACCTGTGATTGAACCCATGCAACACTATACTCAGAGACACGGAGCTAATCGATAATCAATTAGTCCATTGTCAGATCAAAGTTAAATGACTTATTTTAATGTAGGAGCCATCAATCAAAATTAGATCAAATTAATCACATTAATTATTCATCATAAGTAGCTTTAAACAATTGATCACAAATTAATTTCTTGTGCGTCGCAATAGGCAACAAAAATCAAATAGAAAAAGCAAAGGACCATTTGTATAGCTTAAACATCCGCGCGGATTACAGTAGTTTGTCATTTTTCATACATCACAGTCAAATTACTACTGCTATTCAGAAAAACGTCACCGGTATTATAATGGTATCACCATTCAACCCCATCATGAAAGTTGGCTTAGCTATTTGGCTAATAAATCTCATTCATTATGGGACATGTTTATCAGAGTGTGAATACAACAAAACCTTAATTCGAGGGAGAATCTTCGAAGGGAAATCAATGAATACGACCTTGTCATTTCATCAAACAAATGTAAGAACTATTTTTGGCTGCCATCACGTGTGCCTGTACAACTGCCGTTGTAGTTCACTCACTTATCTGAAAAAGAATGCCTCTGATGTTGACAATTGTTTTCTGCTCAATGTTAGCAACATCAACCAATACGTGTTCAATGACGTTTCCGCAAGTGTGAGTTATTTCGAAGCCAAGGTATACAAATGATCTCTCTTTTACACATTGTTTGTGGATGACGTTTCCATACCGGTTTTGACAACATATAGTTACTTGAAGATTTGCCACTTGGGTATTATAAGCTAGATTATGTACTGTCTGAAGAGCTGCAACTCTATTTTTTATTTGTTAAGTAGCATGTATTCGAATAAATATAGGTATATGGTGACAATACTGACAACCTAAGTAAAGTATGAATGATGCTTTATCCATAAATAATATCTCCACCTATTACACTCACTTGTTAAAAACACTATGTTGTGAAGATTATAATGTTGAACATTTCCTTTGGCTTTCTCTATAGGCTAACTTCTCAGAATGTTCTCCGGATTGCTTCTCTGTGTTGCATTCAGATCGTAATCCAAGTAACGGTATCTACGAATTAGTCTCACGAAAATACGAGTCATCAGTTACTACTGTTTGTGACATGGAAACAGATGGTGGAGGTAAGCTGAAAACATGATGGAACAGACATTGAACTAGAATAATGATCCATCATTTGATCAAGTGTTTAACATTTGCCTCTCTCTATCTCTATAAGGCTGGACTCTATTACAAAGAAGAGTTGATGGTAGTGTTGACTTCTCTCAGGATTGGTCTGCATATAAAAATGGATTTGGGGATTTAAAGGGTGAATTTTGGCTTGGATTGGATGCAGCTCACGAATTAATGAAAGATGGAGACATGACTTTGAGATTTGATTTGTGGGATGGGGAAGACTATGCATATGCTGAGTATCACCATGCTACGATTGCAAGCGAGATGGACAACTATCGATTCAGTTTCATGAGCTACGAAGGTACGTGCACCAGCAACACCAACAAACATCACTCGATTGCTGGTAGCTACTTTAATTAGACTCAATTACAAATAAGATGACTAAAACAATGATATTAATAAGCTGTATGCTGTTTAACATTTATTAGAACAAAGTGACTAATTGAATAGCAGCTTCAACCATTGTATAGTATTTTCAAAGCGTCATAGCAGCAGAAAACGTAGTTTATACTCCCCCAAGTCGAAAGACATGGTCAGGGTCTTCGGTCTCATCTTCATGATGTATACAATTTTTCCTGCATATAAAAGAACAGAATTTCATCAATTTTTTCAGCTGCCTCTGCTACATGGCCTCTGAAGCTTAAGTTCAAAACCTGAAGACCGAATTCAATAGCCCATGTTCCAAATTGCTCTGATTTACTTTTCTAAAAAAGTGTTCCTTGTGATTAGTTAGAGTATGCCGAGATCTGTCAGGGCGTTGTCAAATCGAAAATGACTGACATCCAACGTCACACCTAGTCATAGCGTGATCACTGCGTTATCAGAAATACACTTGATCAGCCCAGTATATTCCCTCCGAAGGTTCGATGAAGAGTATTCCAACCTATCGAAAAGTTCTACCCACACATTTTTCCTGATAAGCCAGGCAACTTGGAAACGCAAATATTTCATTTTGACTGGAAGTGGATTCCCAAGAGATATCCATCAAGATTCAGGATGAAATTTCACACCAATTCACATTTCTTGTGCACTTTATATTAAACAAATGTCACACACCTTGCAGTGCGACATGGGCTCATGTCACCACGAGAGGCAGGCAAGGAGAACAGGAGAAAAGATAAAAAAATCAGGAGCCGAGAGGTGAGTGATTATGGCCTTTCGATTGTTCTCCTGGACATGAGCACGGCAAGGCATGTGTCAAGGCAAGGCGTGGCAAGGTGTGTGTCGCACAGCAAGGTGTGTGACATTTGATTTGCAACACAAGTTTAAATCTTTCAGTTAATTTTGAGATTTAATTAGACGGACGAGATTCATGAATTCTGCAAATTGACTGAGACTGTTTATAGCTCGCTCTTGATCTCAAAACAACTCAAATTTGACATGAAAGGAGACACTCATTCAATTCCTCATTTACAAACTATTATAAAGCTATTATCAAAACAGTATTCCCAAAAACGTAGATGGAGGAAAACATTAATCAGGCAATATCGATGGTAGTTTTGTTCGTCAAACCTATTTTTACTTTGTATAATTAACTCAATTCTTTGAAGAATTCAACTAGACGCCCTCATTGTTATTTTATGAACATCTTGAGTACTAATTGCTTGTGCAATGTGCAAATCAGGGCTGCATGTGCTTATATGATAACATTTCAAAGCAATTTATTACTACATAAAGAAACATTTTTGTGTACGTCTCAAATCTCTTACTGCTCTTCGAAAATTCCGAATCCTACTTTGGATGCAGTTACATGTCGACATGGGGCATGACTTCAAGCCAATCGGAATCCAGGGAAATTTATTGAGCAAAAGTAGATCATGTCCTGGTATACTGCAACGAGTCAATTGGTGTATATGTAGGTGGTATTGTATTATATATTTTCCCAGGCGATGCAGGGGATGCAATGCTTCGTCATAACAACAGTATGTTTACAACTAAAGATAGAGATAATGACAGCCGTCGTGGAAAAAATTGTGCCGCCCATCACAGTGGTGCGTGGTGGTTTGCAAGCTGTCATGATGCAAATTTGAATGGTAACTATGGTGATTCACGCTTTGCAATGGGAATCACCTGGAAGCAATGGAAAACACACACTCATTCTTTATCTGAAACAGAAATGAAAATTAAAAGAAATGGTTGAATCATGTTTCTACCGAGAACATTATCATTTGTGTGACGTCACATATTTGAACGCTCTATTCAAAGTATTATTAACTCAATCCTACATTAGCATTCAAACTATCTCAGATAAGAGATGTCATTAAATTTACACTTGGATGTTACCAAAATGTATTTTTATTTTGAATTTATTAATACATTTACATTTTGCATTTGCATTACATTATATTTGCATTTACATTTACATTTTGCTAAATTTTTAACTCAAATAGCCTGTACAGTAATAGAGTTATCCAATGCGTTTTTAGCAATGTTTGCTCGAGTTTTGCTGCCACTTGAGTAGTTGCATTCAACAAAATTGTTATCACACTTTAATGACAACTTTCGAAGGAACCACAGAGCGTTTTTCTTAATAATAAATCCCAAAGTCTCGGTAAGCAACAAACAATTGAAGTCCTTCTTCACGGCGCACTTTTCAACTTGTGATACCTATCTGAGATAGCCAAAGGAGTAAAATTGCATTACTGGCTACCTTTCGCAGCTCAAAACGCGATTAACTGCTCAATTATTGCGATTAAAAAACCAAGATGACAAGATCAAGCGAAACGTCATGTGAAAATAAGCTGCATTGTCATTGTTCTCTTCTCTTGTGTTGAAAATAGATCATTTTCAAAATGGCCACGTTTTGCATGGATGTGCTTTCCCTCAGCTCTTTACAAAAGTATTTTTTGATGTTTCAATATGCCTAGAAGGAGCAGTAGTACTTTCAAATCTCAGGTATCTCTGTATCTCTCAAGAACACAGGTAGGTGAAACCCTTCTCGGTAAGTTCTTTTGAACTTTCCGATACTTTATGTAAAATCTTTTCAAACTGCTTTCCCTTTGCTTTTTCACCAAATTTTGAAGGGAGGAAACTGACCGGCATGCTTTGTACATTTCAACTTGAAAAACGTATGCCGTCATTCAATAAATAAAAGCAGAAAGGTTCCCACAAAATTCAAAACATCAGAAAAATAAGTAAGGAAGGTTGTTTAATTGTATTACATTCATACCTGCATCAGTTTGTACAACAACTTCTCCCCACTAGATGAAGGGTAAAGAGGGTAGATTTGTAGACGAAGTCGACAAAACGCCTCGTGCAATCAAATTGAATAGATGCTCACAGTTGTAGAAATGGGAACAGTTAGTAGATTATTTTGAAACTTAAATTATCAAAACAAAGCCTCTGATCAATTTCCTAGCACTTAAACAGCTTAGAGAGATGCTCTAGCTTGCTCTGAAAGTTCCATGACCTCACCGTACAAAATCGAAGTTAACAAGACCGTTTGATGTTACTTTCAGGAACATGAAATTGAGCAAGGCAAGAGAGCGGAGAGTTTGAATTACTATTGAGTGTTTGTTGAGCAATTGCAAAGCACTTTCAAGCTGGCTTCAGCACCTTTATTTCTGTCACATTTATCAGACTCTCAAGTGAAATTGAATTTGTAATAGCTTTAAACTTGTAACTATTCAACAGCCTCCTGTGTACATTTTATTTAACATATGTTATTATCAGTAAGTTTCTGATCATCATCATCATCATCACCATCATCATTTATCCAGAAATCCTGATATGTTATTGTGAATTTTTCTTCACATCACCTTATTTTGCTACTTATGGGTACATAAATACTTCTCCAGGAGACTCTTGAAAATATTAATTTTCGCAACTTACTTCATTGTAGCAGGCAGAGCGTTCCACTTGCCAGCATGCATGTTGAAGTAAATGGCGATTGCTTGATATGATGTGTGTTTCATTGTGGGAGTGATATCTTGTCTTAGAAGTGTGTGGTTGTTAAAAATTGAAATATTGGAAAGCAATGGACGAGATAAATTTAATTTGATTCTATGGGTGAGAATTAATTGATCTGAGGTAATCCTGTCTCCCATTAAGAGCAAACCCAGTCGACTTTGCATGTCAGAGACAGGAGTGGGATAGTTACAACAGAGTATTGAGATAGTGTAATACATAAATTCTGAAGACATTCAACTTCATGAAGCTTTTTGTTACCAATTGAATAGCATACTGGTGATCAATTTATATTTTCTATAGAGAAAGAAGCACATTTCTCGTGCACGATGCGAAGCTGCCAGGTGTTTGACCAAGAATTTAGATTGTCTAGAGTTTTTTGTAAACTATTGCTGGAGGTGCCACTCGGAGGACAGAAGAATTTACTGTCGTCTGCGAAAACTTAGACTTGCGTCGGTTGCTTATATCGTTGATGAATAACACTAGAATAGGTCCCAACACTGATCCTTGAGAAACACCACTGAAAGCACCTCGATATAAAGAAAAAAATTTGTTGCCAAGGGGATACGAATTGAGTGCGATACAATAAGAATTAAGAAATCCAGTCGAGAAGTTTGATTTTGATGTGGTATGCTTGAAGCTTAAACACTTCTAGCAAATACGTACAGGCTGACCGCCTTGATAAGAATCCGTATTGTTTTGGATGCATCGAATTATTTTGAAGAAGATATGATGGCATTTCGGCTTTGACCTTGAGGAGGGGCACTTCCATATAGCCGCAATACTGGGATGAGCCATATTTTGATGGTATCATTTTTGCAAAATTTTTGAAATTTTTGAGCATTGGATTCTGAAAAAAATTACAGATTTAGGAGTTATTACGATAGCCGCTATAAAATCCACTTCCCACCGAGCTTTGATAGTCGCAATGGGAATGGCAAATCCAAGACTATGTTTATGAAATCGCTTGATGGCAAATTAGGTTACTCTCTTTCCCTATTATTTCAATCATCCATGCTATCAGGCTGTTTGTCAATAATTTGGAAAACCACAATTGCTTACCAATTTTCAAGAAAGGTTCATCTTCCAAGGTGAAAAGTTATCGTCCCATATTTCGTTAACCTGCATATATTGTGTAAAATTATGGAATAAATTGTCAAAACCGAGATGCAATTATATCTTCTTCGGAATAATTCGATATCTCGAGAACATATTAAGCAACTAATGCTTGATTCAAACGATTGAGTTACTTTTTGAATAGGTTGTAGGATATGAATTTCTGTTGCTCTGTTATGTTCACATCGATTCAGTAAAGAAAAATTATAGCGATTTACGCAAAGGGACTATTTGATTCACCAGTTGAACCTGTCTCACTTGTTCCTGTATGCAGCGATCTGCAAGAGGGAAAAGTAAAATATTTCGTTAGAAAATCTAGTGCTAATGAACAAGTTTTTGCTATTATCGATCACAGACGGGTATTTGATTTTCTAGTACTCTGACTGGTCGAAAGGCATTACGTTTTTCTTCTTCCGTCGAACTTTTTCGGAGAAAATCAAACGCTGCCAAGGAGAACATCGTAAAAAGGGATGAAAATGAATTATTGCTCTAATTTCAATGCCTATTGATTACCTATCGCTGTCCATGCATCTTAGGTATTATGTGGAGTTTCGTTCAGTGAGATCGAAAAATTGGTCAACAAAAGCTGAAACAAAGTGAACATGTTTCATATTGACACTTTCTAGTAGAAGTTACATTTTTATTGAAGAGATGCAGGGCATATTAAGCGTTTCAGATTTACATGATTCTTCAACTGGATAAGCTTCTGTAAGCAAATAAGATTTCTACATGTGAATATCAAGAAAACCTTGCGTCTCAAAAGCCTTGAATTATTTTGGTTGATATATTTCTTCTTCGTACGTTGATCTTTTCGGAAATTAATGTCCATCCTCCAGGAAGACGATATATGGCCAGGTATCCCATTAATAGACATTTGAATTGATCAAATATAGCAAAGTAGATGTATTTTATTCGCTTCAACTAATCACATCAAAAAAACGATAGTCAACCCATAGAGTGGGAGCAGAAGATGTCTTGATAACAAAATGGAAAAACGCCCTTTTAATGGTTATAAAGTGTTCATGTCACGTGTGATAACAGCTTTGATGAATATGAATTTCCAAACCTTGTATAAAACCGTCTTGAATGCACTATATAATTATCTGACATGAGTGAAATAGAAAGATTAACGTATTGATATACAAAGAAATTCATTTGCGGACCATCTATACTTCTAAAATATCTTCTTAGCTTTTAGTTCAGGTGCTCGCATAGGCTAATTTTGACGATGCTCTGAATACATTGTTCCAATGTGGGGATGATGCACATAAATAATGATGTAGATCATAATAAATATAATTTATCCGTTTCTTTTGATTTTCATTTCTGTTTTGGATAAAGAATGACTATGCGTTCTCCATTGCTTCCAGGTGATTCCCTTGGCATGACGTGAATCACCATAGTTACCATTCAAATTTGCATCATGACATGATACAAACCACCAAGCACCACTATAAAGGCTTGCACAATTGCTATTATTATTGGTGTCGTTATCTCTATCTTTAGTTGAAAACATACTGTTATTATGACGTTTCATTGCATCTCCTGCATCACCTGGAAATATAAACACAATAGCATCACCATAACATTATCTATATTGCACTTACAGAAGCATCAAAAAAGTGGAATATCTGAAAAACAAAAAAGGAAAATCCCACCCACTCGAACACTACAATTGACGTGAGAGAGTAAACCTACAACATTAACTCTGGCTTAGAAGATCACACAAACAATATGCCATATCGACAGCTGAAGTATACCATAGGCATCTCTATTTTATAGTCTGGTTCCAGTTAGTGATCTGGGTTCATCAATAGTTCCATTATCTTTGATGCTCTTCAAGATTATGCCTGTATAGAATACTCCAACAAAAGTAGAAGGAACCTCAAACCCTTGGCCTGTAACATCCCGCAGTTGACTTGCAAGAAGGAGTTTCTATGCAAACAATCCAAGTATTGAATATCACCATTTCTCGAACCCAAGAAACGGTCGTTAATCGAGAATTACAAAGCAGTGGCGGAAAACAGACAGAATCTGTTGTTGAAGCCTAGTGACAAACGAGAATTTGAATTCTTCGTGGTCTTTTTAAAATTTAAGCTGAAGCTGCAATTCATACAAACAGTTTTGAGCCTTTCTGTTGATTTCTGTTCTTTTGTTGGGCAGATTTTACACACGAATATATTATGGCATCTTAGAATTCTCCAATACGTTAACAATGCCGTAACGAGAAACCATGATAAAGCAAAATCATGGGCCTATAGAATTTTTGATTTCAAAATCGACAGCAATTGTGAACTCTTTCAAAATTTTGACCTGAAATTAAAATTTCTACTGCCTTACAATCCACTTGTGGATTAAATCGAAATGCTTTTGTTTTCAAGTTGCCTTTATCAAAATATTGCGTTGTTTAGCCAGTTTGAGAAGTTGAAAACTGTTTGTCAAACATTTGGAGGGAATATATTACAATAATGGCAGCTAAAAATTGATTGAATTCTATCAGTTATGAAGGAAAACTTTATATTTTATCAAGGTGAGATCCAAGACCCTGACCCGGGCCCTGGCCACATGCCTCAACTCGACGTTGTAGAAGTCTAATGTTCTACTACCATGACGTTTTGTAAATTCACAATGGATCAAACTGCTTGTCAAATAGTCATCTTGTTCTAGTAAGTGTTAAATAGCATATACATAGCTCAGTGATATCGTTTTTTAGTTATCTTTTTTGAAATTGAGCCTCTAAAAGTAGCTTCTATAAGCAATCGATTGATTTCATGTTTCTTGCTGGAGTATGCACCTTCGTAACTCATGAAATTAAATCGATAGTTGTCCATTTCGCTTGCGATTGTAGCATAGTGATACTCAGCATATGCATAATCGTTTCCATCCCACAAATCAAATCTCAGTGTCATGTCTCCATCTTTCATTAATTCGTGAGCTGCATCCAATCCAAGCCAAAATTCCCCATCCAAATTACCAAACCCATTTTTATAAGCAGACCAGCCCTGGGAGAAGTCAACACTGCCATCAATTCTTCTTTGTAATAGAGTCCACCCTGTAATATATGAAGATAGAGAAGTCAATTGATAGACTTTTGATCGAATTATCTACAGTGATTTACATTGATTTCTATTCATTAAATTCTAAGATATTGAAATTTTAGGGTATACTTTTTTCTATTAAGATGAAATTGTTGGGGTACTGTGCAAAACGTAAAATGCACCTCCCCGTCTTAAATTGGCTAAAGAACCCCCCGTGGGTGTTCAATATCTATCCCATCATTTTAGCTCACCTCCACTATCTGTTTCCATGTCACAAACAGTTTTGATTGGTTGCTCGTGTTTGTCTAGGACTAATTCATAGATAGCGCTATTTGAGTTTGAGTTTGAGTACAATACAGAAGAACAATTGGTGGGGCATTCTAAAAAGCCGACCTAAAATGAAGAAAATGTATAGATAACCAAAGGAAAATGAAACATTTGATCGATATAATTCACAGGATGTTACAATGTACTCATTGAATCATTTATTTTTATTATTGGCATTGAAAGATGAATCAGAATCTGGATACTTTGAAAACACTATAATATACTCTATTCCAACATGAAGCTCATTTCGCGTGCAATCCAGGACATGATTGCAATGGTCTCAAATAGAAAATTCCTTCGTCATCTTCATGTTTTTATCTTGCAGGAGGTTATGAAGTTTCTATTTTTGTCATTTTCCCAAAGTAGTCAACAATTAGAAAGCAAGCCTGAGTTTTTCGATTGATCGCTCACTATATGGACCAGATACTACTCCTAGACGTATCTTGCGACAGAGCGTTTTTTCTATTTTCTCTCTACTATAGGACTTTTCAAAGTTATAAGTGCGCTATGGGAATGCTTATAAAGATGAAACGAAAATTCTAAGAATTATACGCTTTTTTAAACACCCTGGGAATGAGAACAACGTAAAGAAATATCATACTTCCTATTATTGTTATCCTCTATACTGACTGGCACGTTTATGTGATACATTTATAATAGGACTAAATGAACCCAGCTTATTCAAAAATTATAGACCAGTGTGATCAACCAACGTGTCAGGGAAATTCATGTAGTCCATTTTTAATGATAATTTAATGATAAATAAATTATACCATTCTTAATAATTCATTTCTCAATCTACACATAGTTGCTAAATTGTAGAGATTGGCTAATTGGAGTAATGTTATCAGTAATACTTGCACAATATACTGTCTATTTTGATTTCTAGCATAAGTATTTCACGGTGTCTCCTATCAATGAATTCTATTAAAGGTTTAGACAATTAGAGACTATAGCTAGTGGCTTTCATAAATAGATATCATCGTTTCTACAGTTCTTGCAACAACTACAAAAATCTGTTTCAATTGGTAAAGCCTCTCATTCTGTGTGAGCGAGTGATTAGTAGACCCTTACTATTTACATTCTATATCAACCTCATTATATACGTGTGTTCATTGCAATACCAAAGTAGCAAGCTTCCATAAATTGATGGGAAAATGGTATAGTATTTTAGCCTGGTTAGTAAATTGATCTCCTTATTCTATCATGTCCAAATCTTCCTCTTCAAAATTAATAACGCTCGAGAGGTAGGATAAAATCGAGTCAAAAAAATTCTCACAAACAATTACATTTTTGATAATATTCCTCATGAAAAATGATAATTTTGTTTAAGAATACTAGGTTCTTATTTTTCTGCTTACCTTGACATGAAAATAAGTTACATTCGCAAATGAGTCATTTAGTAAATATTCGGTGACATTAGCAACATCGTAAAGCAAGCAGTTGAAACCAGTAGATGAGTTCCTTTCCTTATAAACGACAGAGCTACACCGGCAGTTGTATCGGCAAGCATGATGACAACCATGGATCGTAGAAACATTGCTTCCGTAAAACGACATGCTTTCATTCATTTTCTTGCCTTCGAATATGTTCCCTTTGGTTAATGAACTGTTGTTTCCACATTCTCTGGGCAAAGAAGTCCCTGCTTCAATTAAACTTATTAGCAAAATAGCTGGAATAAGTTTCAAACCTAAATTGTGCGGTGATGCCATTGCTACAGCAGTATAGCTGTGAAAGTTAAGCGCAAAAACGTCAAATAAATGTGTGTTTGTTTTGTTGCCTATGGGTGCACGCAGTCAAACAACCAAGTCTTTCTTTTTCTACGATCAATTAGCACCTGTTGTGATAGAGGCCTCCTTTATATGTGGCTTAATTCCAGCTTGTTCAGGATGTGACTCGTTTTGACTTACGAATGTACTCTGTTTTGAATCGAAACTGTACTCTCCTATAGATGTGTGTAACGAGGCGTTAAGAAGTCACCATTGGTACATATTTGAATAAATTCAACAACATAATTGAGCAAAACTGAGCCCACTTACCGTTATCAACCTCTGGATCAAGTTTTATTTTCACCAAATGTGAAAATTAATCACTCATTTCGAAGAA
>JANVCG010114744.1:0-13996 GCA_025505365.1 Haliclystus inabai
CTGGGTCTGGGTCTGGGTTTTAGGAGGCCGGTCTGGGTCTGAGTCTGAGTCTGAGTCTGGGTTTTAGGGAGACCCGCGAAAGTCACCATCTTCCAAATGCTCTGGAGGGTCACGGAGGGTCTCACAGACTCACATAGACAATACAAGTGACCGTTACTTTTCACAGTGACAGTTTTTATGGAGTTCAAATGCAAGATTTGCATTTTGATCACGGTTGTTATTTCAGTTTTGAACCGTTACCGTTATAAGTTAAAGTGAACTGGAAACGACTGAATTTTGGAACACAAGAATCAACGATTTTCGAATGAAATCTACAAAGCAACAAAGATGGAAGGCTTGGAACAGGAGCTTCATTCATTTATTGAGAGTAACTGTCATGCAAATAAGGAAGAAGATGAGGATTTAGATATAAGGTTGGCAGAGGAAATTTGATATGTGTCAGCTGAATTCACATGCAAAGCAGGCTGGATTTGTCTAGTATGCATGCTTTAGTTATGGATGTGGTGTTTAGACCTAGTTGTTGTAATTTTAGTGACTTGAGTTAATAATTCATGCCTTCGAAAAGTGATCGATTATAGAGCTCAATACAATTCAATTGGTTCTAATACCAAATTCTTTTGATTTTTTAAGTAAATTCTTAGTTGTATGATTTCAAAGAATGGTTCTCATAAACTTGTGTCATACTGTATTGGGAACTTTAAAAGATGATGGTAGGCCTATACATAGACTAGTCCAGTGCACCATAAGATCAAATTTGAAATGGCAATTTCTGGAGTGACTTATCCGTGAACTTTAAGCTTCTAGGGAAGCATGTGTAGCTCTACTGAGAAGATTTAGAGCATACTTCTTTGTAAGGATCTTTCAAAATCAGGAACTGAAGACAATGCATTATCAAATTATGAGACAGAAAAATCAAAGCAAACTTCTAACATAATTTTAAAAATCTCCAAACTAAATGGGTTAGATAATCTGATTAATCTTTGCCAGATTCAAAGAAGTTGGAAAATATTCCGTAGCAGTTGATCAGAATAGGATTGGGTTTTCGCATATACCGTAAGATTTATTCAATCTGATAGGCCTAATTAACCATGTCATAATCAATTCAGCTCAAGTTGGCAAATGTGATAATAAATATCATACATTAGGCTACATGCAAAACAAATTATCCACATGGTTTTTAAAGTGAAGATTGTTCTTAACTTTGCTCATCATTTGAAGACAGCTACTTTTCTGCAAATGTTTTAACAATGATATATCTGTTAAATTGTACATGGTGTTTGTAAATGATCAAGAAATCGTACTTGATCATCAAAAATTTTTGTGGAGATGTATTTCCTATCTCATAAGTAAAGTATTTAGCCTATATGTAGACCTTCTGGCTCTATATAGACACAGGTAGGCTAGGCCTAATCTATATTATCTTGATTTCGCACTTTATTCAATCTGCCATTAAAGTTAACTAATTGGTTGATCTTTGCTTTCTAGTGGTTTAGATGAGATTGTGTTGAGTTACGTCACTAATGTTGTTGAAGAACTACACAATGGTGATGACAATGAAAACAGTTTTGATTTAGATGAGTTTGCTGAGCTAATGAAAGAATATATCCCGAAATTCAAATCTGTTGATAAGTATGAATGAATATTGACATATGTGTTGATAGTATTGTATTTGATCAAACATAGGTCTATATAATTTGTGTATTGACCAGATAGCTTTTCTTATCTTCGCTTAATTAGGCCATATCAAAATCCGATCTGATCCGAGCTCTTCAAGGTAATGACGCTCTGATCCGATCCGAAGAAAAATAATTTTTTCCGAATCTGAAAAAAATCCGATCTTATTTGCAAACCTCTAGTATACATGTACTAATCAAAGCCTTAACTATGTAGGCCTATGTACGACCCCTCTTGGAAAAAGACACACAACTATGGAGTTCTTACTTGCATAAAGACATTGATCTAAACAAAGTTTTTCTTTCATTATTAGTCAAGCAATTGGAAGTTGGGTGATTGGCCTTGCTAAAAAGATGAAACAGTATGAAGAAGAATTTCTTAAAGAAATGGAAGAAAATGGTAGGCATAGACCCAAGTGACTAACTACTTGTTTGAAAACTGTAAGCAAATTCTAATAGCTTAAGAGTTTATAAATATGTATTTTAACAATTAAATAAATTGCTGAAAATGTTTTGCAATTTGTACATATTGTTAAATTTCAGCTTTGTTTAGTGTCAAATTTATGTGTCACTGTGTGTTGCAAGTGTAATCTCACAAATTTTCAAATCTTCTGTGTTTATAGACGTGTTTTAGATAATGTGAATGCTCAAAACTGTTTAAGAAGAACTCAAAAACAATGTGATTGTTTATGAAAATATCTAAATTTTGAAGCATTCATAATTTCATATCTAATTGGTAGGTCTTATCTGACCTTAAGATACTAATTTGTTAAGATCCCATAATCCCACACTTTGCATCATGCGGCGTTTACAAACCTGACTTACTAAGTTTTTTTTTCCATTCAAAGGTTGCTACAGTGAAGATATGGATGAAATCAACTCTTCAAATGTAAACAACGATGATGGTAAACCTGAATCAACAAAAGAGCAAGCTATTGCTATCGCAGAAGAAGGAAGTAAAAATCCAGATGAAAATAATGTCCTTCAAATTGATGAAAAGTTAGTGACCTATCCTATCAACAAAATAAAAAATCTTTATTCAAAATATCATGATCCTGCATAATGCATACATAGGTCTGCAACCTCTCAGTCAACATCAATCTGTAACTAGTAACAGGCAATTTCCTAATTTGTGAAAATTGATTCAAATAATAATAATAATAATAATAATAATAATAATAATAATAATAATAATAATAATAATGATAAGGTCATCTTCGATGATGTCTGTCTAAATTTGAAGAACTAAACGGCTAATTTATCCAAATGATTCTCAAGTATCCTTATCAACCAGTCAGATTACAGCTATGCTTGTAGACGTGTTTAAAACAGCCAATCAGATTCCACTCATTTTTGTGATAATTCGTCAGAAGGAGAATTATCTGCTACCTCAGAATGTGATACAGTTGATTATTAATTACTAAATAATAATAATTAATTAAGCATTACCTAATTAATTATTGACATGAATTGATAAACGCAATGTCTATTTGAAAAGGGTGTCTAAATCTGACAGAGGATGGCAATAGGGACATATTAATTTTAATGACCATGTTTTTATCTTTTATTCTTTTTCAACAGACAGCACTCTGAAGCACTGCAGGTGTTAGTTGATATGTTTCCAAATCTCTGTCCGATGGTTTTAAAATTGCATCTTGCAACTGCAAATGATAATATTGACTCTGCGATTGATTTACTATTATCAACCAACAATGATGATACTAACAGACATAGATGTACGAAAGATTGTACTGGTCAATCCAAAGTAAGTTGTAGATAATTAGTTTGTTTGTTGATTCAATTGACTATGCACAATACTCAATAACTTACCGTTGATGGCTGCAACTGAATGTGCAATGAAACCAGTGTATATTATAGCGGCTAGCTTTGAGACTGAGAATTGGTGGCCACTGTGAAAAGTGTTATGCTAGTGTGTACAGACACAATACAACACAATTGTTGAATCATGTATCATAATTATATATTTGGTACTAATCAATTGTATGCCTTCACTCTAGCTCCTGATCTTTTCCTCTGAATACTACTGTGTAACACACCTACTTATAATCAACAGTCTATCTCGTTTTCAATCAACAGTCTCATGTTATTTAAAATCTCTACATTGGCTGCCAATGTAACAGAAAGGTGACCTTTGTATGCAGGTTAACATCTATAGAAATAAGCATTTGTGACAATGCAGAGCGACCACTACAGACAGGTGGCTGTTCTACGAGGTGGCCTTTCTATAAAGCATCCACTGTATATGACTATGTATTAGGATCTTCTTAATAGCAAAGGAATAAAACTGACCATACGATTAGACCAGGCATTTTATGTTACTCAGACTTCGAATTTCGCATTAGTGTAGGTGTGTACCAGATCTGATTGAAATATGGTTCTCTTTTAGATTAGCAGAGATGTTGATGACGTATCGCTTAAAGATCTCACAATATCAAGGTAAATGAGACTGAATCATATTGCTCTCTCGCTAACTCTTATCCTTTGTCTACCAAACAAATATCTTAATCTGGAATAAAAAACAATCATCTTCCAGATCTTTCTTCTGATGTGTCGTTTGTAATTCTCAAATACAAAGTAATGTTTTCCTTATTTTAGGTACGGATATGTTGAAGTTTCAGAGGAGGAAAAAACATCCAATCCAGTATTGAAATCATCGGTATGTCAATTAGCCTAAAACTTTATTTACTTCAGAATTGTCTCTTGGCTTCCGCAATCCATTGTTTGAAAATTTCGACCCATTCCCTGCCCAGTACTCTATCTTCGCCTCGCTAGACTAGGTCGAGATAAATAAATCCTGTGAGTGGCACAAAGTATATTCAATTTATTTGATGCCCACATTAATGCCCGAAATAAGGAGCTTCAAAATTGGAAATGGTAGCGGTAACCAAGTGGTGTAGCCTGTGTATAACGGCCACTTGTTAGATTGGTTAATATTGACCACTATAAAGAGGTGACATTTGTAGCAATTCAAATTCAATATGATTCGAAATTCTGTAAGGACACAAAATGAACACAGCTTTTGCCATACCTTCACGCATGACAGTCCCTAGTATTTTACTGTACAGTAGAAGAAAGTTTAATTTCAAATAGAGAGCTTTATTTGCGTTACTTTCATTGTGAACGTTGATTTGACATTGCACGAAGAATTACGCTGCGTATTTGCGTAGCGTTATTTTGACGCAAGTAAAGAAATAAGCGTTAGAAAATTAGGAGCCCTTGAATGAGAAAGGTGGATTGTTGAACATTCTACGGGATCGATGTTTTATTCTGTTTCAATCTCTTTCAGTCTGAAAAGAAGCTTACTCGTTTTCGTGATAACAAAGTTGTGTCAACACGAGGTGAGAAATTCGTTGATGTTAAACCTGCAGAATCAGAGGAAATGAAGAAAACTTATGTGAATTTAAAACCTGCAAGGAAATACAGATTTCATTAATCTAAAACAAATTAAATAGTATTGAGCTATAATCTACCTAACTGGGTTATAAGTATGAGTTGGTTTTTACAAAAATAATTATTAAAATTTATTTATTTATATCTTATTTGGACAACGGATAACATGTATAATAATTACCGTTGCTGATAATAATTCTCGCGTGAGAAATTGAGTAAAAGTAAAAGGAATTTTGATCAATTTGTAATAAAGTAAGATTTTGTATGTAGAAGAAATGTTATAAATAGAAGGTATAACATTCAATGTACAGTCTATTATTGTAATTATGTAATGTATAAATTAATTTCATTTTATTTCCAAACTTGAATTATCTGACTCCAATTTCTTCAATGTATGAATGTGGTAGAGTCCAGAACCACATAGATGTGAATAGAGGTGTAGAGGAGCTGGAGTGAACATTTCAACAGGAGCCGGATCGGAGTTTTTCTATTGTAAACAGGAACTGGAGCCGGAGTCTGTATTTCAATCTATTGCCATGTAATAACTGAAATCAAGCGTCATTTCTTTAAAATTTTCAGATTTTAAACAGGAAATAGCAAAATTTTATTCAGATCCGGAGTTGGAGATTGATTTTCTGGAGACAGAGTCTGAGTCAAAATGATCTAATTGTCGCATGAAACAGCTGGAATTACCGTTGACAGATATTCTCACTTTGCAGCTGATGACCACATAGTAAGCAGAGTAATGTTATGCGGGGAAAAGTAACAGGGTAGACAATATAAATAGATCTTCAAAATAATCCAAATAATTGTAGGATATCGGGAATTACGACGTATTTAAATAACCAAACAGTAAAAACTAGGATTCAATAAAGCTTATAAAACAGAAGGTACGATCTAATAAAGGTGATCAGTACACTTCAAGCTCTAGCTGTAACTAAATTACATGAATACGATGTCGTCCAATCACTGGCAATTCCATGTTATAAGCTTAACAGTAACAACAAACGCTAATCTCCTGTTTAATTTTCAAATTTACTGTTAAATTCCCAAACGAATGTATTGGAAAAGTGATCTATGGGTATATAGTTTTCCTAGTTTAAAATTTGAGGGCACCGTAATTTTTCAACTCAATTGATTTGAAGTTAATAATTAAGAAGGCCTAAGGAGTGAAATTTATGTGTAGTTGAAAGGTATGTAATCAAAGCTATAATGAAGGTTTAATGAAGGTATAATGAAAGGAAATGGAGATAGTCTTTCTGTAGTTATTGTTTGTGTGATGGGTCCCCATTGTCAGTGGTGGATTAAAAGAACAAAAGTGTCGGATGAAGGCTCATGGATTCATTTGGGAAAAGGTGGCTGCAGATGATCAGCTACAGCCTCTATATAGCCTCTATAGCTTTCTTACCTTAGTTTTATCTACAGTCTGTCGAGGGACGTATTTTAAAAAGACTAGCAAGTAAATGCAGCATACTAGCTAAAATGTAATTCAAATTGATAGTTCAAATTGATATACAAAACATTTGTATTAGTGGACTATTTTATGCAACACCACTGTTTCAGCATTTCAATTTGATTTGAGAAAACTTCTGGCTATGATCCCACAAATCAGAAATTGTTTGAGAAGCATCTTCAACTGTTACATCATTTTGAGAAAACAGTTCAACCAGATTCTGCAAAAGATATAATAAGATATTGCAGACTTGTAAAAGGGGAGGATACTTTACTGCCAATGCTAAGATCAATCTAAAAATGTAATTATTATATTTGAATGAATATCCCAGCGCCTTGAGACTTAGAGAAGACATCGCTTTGGAAAAACAAAGCAGCACTCTATCCGCTTTTTTCCAACTGCCCCCAGGGATATGTAAATTTGTTTCTCATACGAGAGAAATGTCTTGTATGTTTTAAACCACGCACGATTGGCTTCTCAAAGTCTCTACAAATACTGTTCGAATAATCTGCTGCCAAACCAGGTATTCCCTTGGTTTCCATCTTTTTCTCCGGAATCCTGAGTTCAACGTACACTTTGGAATAAAAAATTATTCCTGTCCGTGTTAATTTAATCGATTGCTCTTTGTAGCTCACTGATCGGTTGTTGATTAAAAAACCTACTGCTCTCAGATTTTGGAAAGAATTCGATCGAGGCAACTGTTACTCGCATGGCTAGCAAGTAAAGTTTCAACCGTGGCTCGCACTTTTCTTCCACTCAATTGTAAACATAATTAACAGCCTTTTGTAAAATAGAAACTATAAATAGAATGCTTTTTAACTTCTAAAAATATGTTTTATAAATGGGCAATGTGGAAATTCTGGAATGAGTAGATTGTACCTTTATCTGTGATGGTTGCTCATTTCCTGCAATTTTGAATCTCTTTTGACTTGCATCAACTACACCAGCCAATGAGGTCAAGTAATTTCCAGATGATAATTTCTGATCCACTCCCGCGACGTAATTTTGTACTTGGTGTTTGAGATTTGGTATTCCGTTTCGATTTTGATATTCAAGACTTCGTTTCAAGTCCTCTACGTGAAGAATGTTTCCTGTTTGTCCGTAAGATCCAAAAAGACACTTAATGAAATCAATTCACTGTCCAAAATAATGGCTTACTAAATATTGAAACCTACCCCTATTTCAAATCAGGCAATTTGTAAGAAAAGCTAAATTCTAAAATAAAGCAATTATTACTTATCATTTGTCTGATTGTATCAAGAAAAGCGTAAATTAGCAAGGATTCTTTATATAATCCCTCACTTTAGAATCTGAAGTTAACCAGCCTATATAAACAGGAATTCTCGTCTGGAATAAATCACTAAAGCTGATGAAAAATAATAACATTTGATTGGTTTTCTTTCCTTGAATTTCCTTGAATGACGAATTCTAGTCTCGCAATACATACGTCGTTAGATATTGACTTTGACTAGCGGTACGCATTAGAATTACAAATTTTAAAATCGATGGGTTGGTTAAAAGGTGATTCTTTTCAATTTTAAAGAGAGAAAAATATTCTGTTCGGTTCTTGATGATTTTACCTTTTCGTGACTCTTTTATCCAGTGTCTCATGTCTCTAAGTGCCCCAGGCCCAGGCTTCAATTTAGCATCTAAAAGTCAAAAAGTAAGAAAGTTTTCAGCTTCAACATGAAATTTATTTGAATGTTAAATCAATTAACTATCTTGAAAATTACCTACCAAATATGATTGGGGGAAGTAAACTAAGCTACAAAACCCAGGCTGTGATATTCATCAATGACGTTAACATGAAACACGCAATAACTTACACTTTTGAAAGAGAGACATCTCAATGTTATCAAGTTTTGAATCCAATGATCTACTGTATGCATTGATGGCCTCTTTTCCATTTCTGTAGCTTTGAGTTAATGAATATAAACTGCTACTGAGTTTCTGATATGTATCAATTGCATTTCGAGATTGTTGACAATCCATTTGAGCAGCTATTAGGAAGGAATTTGAGGTGGCTTTAGTGTACATGTATTTAATCAACAAGACATTACAAAATGCATTCACAGTGAGATTTCGTGAACAGTAGACGCGTATTAACATCTGCACTATTATTTCGCTTGAGCAAATCATTCCTAGTATGCACAAGAATCACCCACTGAATGGTTCGATACAATTCCTCAACGCATAAAAGTTAGCACACTTTACCACTTCACTATATTGGGCGCCTTTGTGAATTTTTTTTACAATTTCATGAAATAGAGATTGTTAGTTTGAGATCAAAGAAGCCACCATACATTGCTACTAATCAGTACATTTACCTGGTAGATAAGTTGAATTGAATATCCTATCCCTTGTTTTTCCTCCAATAGTTTTGATTCTATCTAGGTTATCAGCAAAGACCCATGGAACAGAATTGGCAAAAGCTGCTGTAGTTTTTTCACCCATTGTATCAACACTTCGTGCAGGTGCACTAAACTTTTGTCGATAAAGCTCTAAGTGACATGCCATTTCTTTAGGAATCTTTCCTCTTTTGTGGCTGGGAATATTTTCGAAGTCTTCTGATTGGGCAAGCACATCGTCGATTCTTCTTACCAATGATTCTGTATCCTTGTAGATTGCAGCAAAATATTTGGAAGTCGACAGCAGACAAGATTCAACCTCTAGCATATCCATACCTATGTTTTTAAAGACTTCTAAATCAATTCGTTTTTGGAATTCCCCATTCAAACATCCTTCAAACTGTGAGGATCTATCTTCACCATTATATTCAATAATCATTTGAAAAGTGTAGCACTTTTTTTCAACGTTGATGCGATCCTCCATTTTAATTGTGGATGAAAGTTGTTTAATTTCAATGTTATAGGTGGCGTAATGGTCTTCAAAATTTTCCATGTTATCATAAGTAGTTCCAATACAATTATGAATCGTAGAAACGTAGGATTGGATTTTCTGTTGAAGTGTGTAGACTATCGTTTGTTGCTCTTCTAGAAAGCTTGACAGTGCAAGAATATTTCTGTACTTTGGAAGCATCAGCTAAAATTTAAAAAGCACCAGTGTATAGAATTGAGGAACTTGCTGAATACTGCAGAATTATAAAAATATTGTTCTAAAGCTTGAGCTCAGTGTTTGATTCGATGGAAACAAAATACATACGTAGACGCAAAAATTTCGAGAAAAAGATCATGTTATCAACAAAAGATATAAAAGATGAGTGGATTAAAATATAATAATTTGGTTTGTTTCAACTCCTACACGGCTGCCTTGACCTTGACCCTAACACGGTCTGTGTTACCTGATATGTTCTCTTTTATTTCATAATAACGCGAGCGCGACTGACTGTAATGAATGCATATCATCCTTTGTGAAACATGGTCTGCATCTTACCTGGGCTGTTTTCCAATTTTGATTGAGGGTATCGCGACTAATGATCTTCTTAGCTTCACAATTCGCTACACAAATATAGTCAACAACAGTTTTTTCTAAGTTTTTCCATTCAAGGCAGCGAAATAGGTGATCTTCAGGGCATGCGTCTGAATCATGTATACCAAAGAGATGTTCTATAAGGAAAACAACGAATTAGATGATCACACATGATATGGAACTCTAAAATGACGTGGTGATTCCTTGCAATCTGATTCGTTGTTTAGTGTTCACGCTTTTCATGTTGAGGTCACAGAAATCATGAATCAACCTGATGCAAAAGCAATACAAATAAATTCATGTGCAAAAAGTCAGATTCTGAGTTTCACTTGAAGGTTCTTGAAGGGACTATGCGGACTAGACCAGTGTCACATGTCCCCGCTGGCACACTCCGGCGACATACGCTTTGCTGTGGGGACATGTAACTTTTGAGGTGGAAAGTGGCGCACTTCATTCGAAAAAAGCGGAATGACCAATCACAAGTGAGAAGGTGTGACGTTTCACTCTAGGCGTTTGTTGATTGGTCTAAATTCTAATTTATGAAATTATTCTATGACGTTGAATTGTGAAAAATCAAAACAACTTGAAAATAACATTCGTCGATCTGAAACTTCTTGGATTGGATGCAAAGGTGGGGGAGTGCGATCAAAAAATATATTTACTATATTGAATATCAAAGATCGAGCTTCTGTTCAAGGGGTTAGAGATGGATTATATTAGCAGTTGGTGTTTTGGCTATTGTTATAGGAAAATGACATGATTGAGAACCGATGTCTTGGCATTTTCAAATCAAACCTAACTGCTTGTCTCAGTGCTTTTAAATTACTTGTGTAGAACAACGGGTTTGTTATTCAGCAATTCTGAGAATGGATAGCGTGCGCTATAGTTGAGTTCCATGTCAAATCGAGAATTTTGAATATTATTACTTTATCGCACTGTACATTCAACGAGTTATGTTTGCCTTTCTTAGAGCAAAATAAGATCAACTTCACTTGTAAATCGAGGCTGTCGTTTCTGTTTCCACTGATTTTATCAATAATTCTTCCAAACTTGTTTTTAGATCTCATGTGAGCCGATAGAAATCAAAAGTTCTAGTCAAGTTGATAATTGTTGCTTCTTGGGGGATGTTTACAGTGTTTTTCGCCCACCCATGTGGTTGGTTGTGTAATCTGATGTCCTTTGCTTGTTGAACGCATGCGTGCAATAGCCGAAAAGTTCATCGTGCGCCGCTTGTTACCCACAATTTTTACAAGGCCCAGATGTAGAGCAACGAAATGTGGGCACGTGGAGCTAGGTTATATGCGGACCGGACGCCTTATGGATTTTTTAGCCGTGCAAATTCTAAAGTACGTCATGTTTTTACCTTTGCATTTTGATGGGCTGAGTTGAAAGCTGCGAAGCACAATCATAAACTGAACTTCAAACAAAAATACCTAAACATGAAGCCTGCCAAATCGAAAACGAAAGATGATTGAAACTATAGAATTACAGATATGAATATTTGAAAGTATTTTGAGATTTAGTAGGAGTCGAAGAGCTATGAATACACACGGGAAAGCTATGACTTTCAACTCTAAGAGTATTACCAAAGAAAACTGACAGATTCGATAAAAAACATCATTTCAGCAAATATGTAAATTAAACACGACAAGTGATATAAAAGCTGTTAACTGATGCCATGATTACATAGTTAATTTGTGCTGGAGAAAAGAATGCACTAAAATAATGCTATTTTAAGTCACAAAAGCACACAACAACGAGATTATTCTGCGAAATTCATGAAAATGTTCAAAACAATCATCACAATTAATGTACACAATATAGTATTTATAAATGTTGAATCAATAAATATTATCGATTGATATTTTGCTAAAATTATCTTTGTTTGTTAGCTTTCACGAAATGCCTTAATTTGTTTCCTGCTTTTCCAAGCTACCAACGCGAACTCAAGCGAGCCAAACAAGTGAAAAAAGTCAACATTGAAGCGAATATTGAAAACTGTATATAGTTTTCAAAGTTTTCACCCATAAGCGACTGCCACCAAGCACAGTAAGGAACTGGAGAAGCTTTCAAACTCAATATACTAATTTGTGCTCGACAGAGATCCAAAAGATTTTCGTTCTGTCACTTTACAATAATAATTTGACAACTCCGGAATCAGATCCATAAATGTTGATTGATAAAGATAATAGTCAAACCCCGAGTCAAACCTCTTCAAATTCAATAAATTCTCGGATAAGCTAAATAATTATAGTTTATATAGTTGAAATTGCTTCTTGGCTGCTATTGGAATCTGAATTGTTCTTCTATTTCACTTAATTTCCCGTGCGTCACTTTCTGCAAACTTGGAAAAAAAAGTTGGGGCAAAAAGTAAACATGGGTTTTTGATCATGCGTACTTAGTTACCGATCATCACGGGATTGAAAAATATGGACGTGATTGGATGGATTCGTCTTCGGCAATTTTTTGTTGAAAAGTTAACGGTTCTATTGAGAAAACCAGGAAATAAACACCTTCTTTTTGCGTAATTCCTTTTAGAAAAGCATTGATGCACGGTTTTGGCGACACTCGGGAAGCTAGAAAAAGCTCACATGTAACTCGTTTTTCATTACGCTTCACTCATGTCTCCCAATATCACTCCTGCAGGTAAAACTTGTTGAAGCACGCCAAACCGTGCACCAACCCTTAATTCATACTCTATTTTGCATTATTATCCATAATAGAGAAATTAAAACAATCATATGTAGTCATCAATAGCCTCACGTGACCATTCTCAAGAACTCTTGACTGTGTCTGATGATCAATTCTTTCCTTATGTGTGTTTTGTAGATGCAGGTTAAAGGGTTGATTCTAAATTTCATTGCTCTACGCTATCATTATTTCACCATTCAATATGATCGTGTATATTCTTGACATGAATAAATCGTTCCTCACTCTACTTCAGTTAATTACCACTTAGCTAGATAACGTTAGGGACACACAAATTAAACGGCAAGAAACACTAACAGGAAGATGGGGATTTTAAGTTTATGACTCCTCTCGATCAGTTCGAGTTTGAATTAAATAAAAATTGAAATATTTCCTAGCGTAAGAACTTAAGAAGCCCTCTTCTAAATAACATGTATGCAAAAATTGGTTGATTAATAGAAATTATTTCTATTTAGTCTCGCACATTTCAAACCACGTCTTAGTTCTCATGCATGCCTTTTAGACCAATCAGATTCTGGAAATAAATCATCATGATATTTTAATACAATGTCATCATCTCACCTGTTTCACACTGATCTACACATTCCTTCTCTAGAGTTGGTTCCAATGAATTTAAAACATCTACCAAATCCCTCAATCGATCATCAGTAGCTAATAATTTTGTTTCAGCATCTCTCATCAACGAGTGAAGACTTTTTTGCTTTAATCCTGCCTCATTTTCCGTGGTCTTCAATTCTTGTACGATTTTATCGATCATTTCAACGTAATATTTGAGAGTTTCTTTCATATGATGGGTGTCTACAACAGCGTTTTCTTTCCGATTTGCTTGAATCTGAAATGCACAATTAAATAGAAACATTATAGATGTAGTTTTAAAGTCTCACTTCTTTATAAAAGTCAAATCTTCTATTGTGAATGTGAAGTGAGAGTACGAGTAGGAACGATGATGATTGGCTGGTGGGTTGTGCAACAGTAATTTTGTGGAAGATAATTATTAGTACATAAATTGTATTATAAATCAAATGAATGTCTAAAACTCTGATGACAAAAGGCTAAAAATGTCTTGCTTATTGGAACAAACTGGAGAAGGGAAAATGGAAGATATGCACTGGTAGCATTTGATGATGCATCAAATATGGTTGATGATAACGAGGCTCAGCTTCCTTTGTTATTCTCCATTATTGATATCTCAAAGCATCAATATCCACTTTTAAGATGCATTTAAATCGAATATTTTCAATACGAAGATATCCGCATTTAGAATCACTTTCACAAACATTTCACAAACTTTTTCAACTTCACATCACCTCGTAACTGATAT
>JANVCG010114965.1:0-13967 GCA_025505365.1 Haliclystus inabai
TTGTTACTCATCTACATAGGTACATATCACTAACTCAACCATTACGAAAAACAGAGAAACAGCTGCTAATTAGTCATATTAAACCGCATAACGCAATAAGCAAGGAACGGATATCACATTCGGTAAAAAATTTCATGAGCTCCGCTGGTCTTGATACTGACGTGTTTTCTAGTCATAGCACTTGCTGTGCATCTTCATCAAAGCTTGCTTCTTCCAACACAGATTTGAAACATATAATAAACTCTGCAGGTTGGTCAAATGAAGAAGTATTTCAACGTTTTTACAATAAACCAACGCATTCGAACTTTAATTACGGAAATGCGTTGTTACGATCCTGTGATGTTTGAGTATACAGTAATATAAAAAGTTTTTATGATAACTTTCTACAATTATAGAATAGTAAACGTTGCATTTTATCATTGCTATTTGAATTATTCTTGTTTTCTGTTTTTTGAATTTGCCATTAATGGTTGATGTTTATCAATGCTATAGCATTTGATGTATATTTTTTGCACTGTCTCTTATCGGATTATTTTTTACTGCATAATGTAGCGGATTCGTGTGATCTCTAAAGTCTCGTATAACTCCGTAACGAAGGAGGCTGATGACGTAACAGAATTTAAAATTAAACGAGACTTACCTGTAAGTTGAAGGTTAATTGTAATTCTGTGAGTCATCAGCCGAGGAGTGAAGGAGTTATACGCCCTCCCAGTGCACAAATGCACATGTTACCCACGCCTGACTCCTTCACTCCTATTTCACATGAAGCCTGCACATTCTCTCTAAAGCCTGGTCTGCGCATGTGCCACACAGTCTCTCGTATAACTCCTTCACTCCTCGGCTGATGACTCACAGAATTACAATTAACCTTCAACTTTCAGGTAAGTCTCGTTTAATTTTAAATTAATGCTGCGTATAAAAGTTGACACTTCAGTCATGAATAAATTCTCTCAATGTCACCCTATCATTTCACGTATAGTGTCCACCGGTTCTCACATTATTGTAATAAGCATATTAATTTTAACTGCGTTACGTTGTTTGATATCAAACATGAAGTCAAGAGTTCATTGCTGATACAGTATGTACGATGACCAATTTGTACAACATTGTAATTCTGTTGTTAAATCTTTCCATGTATTACTGTAATCTCTGATTAATCAAAGCTGCACAATTTGCATCTGCTCAAATGATAATACAGAGATATTGGTGGTTACAATGTCAATTAACCATTCAAAAGTATTCTCATCAATCTTCCGTAAATTGGGTTGCTGCTGGAATACGTAAACAACTAGACATCGTTTCAGCGACATTCGAATAAAATGGAATGCAATCCTGCCAATAATTTAAATGTTAAATGACATTGAAAAGCTAAGAACATCATTGTTTCTCCGTATTTTGTGTGTCTATTTCATCAACTAGAATTTATCTCATCTCAAATTTCTGAACTTTGTGGTTGGCTTTGTCAATCGAAAATGAAATTTAAGCAAAAACATTTGAAGCAAGAACAGGGGTTTGCGAAGGCAATTTCAAACACGTCTGTATTCAGATTAGTCACTGCATGCAGTCGTCTCAAAATAGCTAGTGAGTTTTATTTCAGTAAATGCTTTGTGGTCATCGTCGGCAAAGTAAGAACAGACGCTTGAACCCACTGTTCCATGTGACAGATTATCTTGATTTCTGACAGGCGTTGGCAGGGTGTTTTGACAGAAAAACATGAGTTTTTCCTCAATAAATGCCTTGCAATAGCACATTTTAAAACTAAATCTGAATATTTTCAACTAAAAAGGTGTCCTAAGGATATAGGCATGGCTGACTTGTAAATCCGACCTTTTCACTTTCGCAAGAAATGAGATATGAATTTTTGAAGTCATGACTTCATGTTTTTCCTATAGTAAGCCCTCTTGTTGTTTTCGCCTCCTGAGTCCCGACCAAATTATTTTTGAAAGAACGCTAAAGTGGTACATTCAACATTAATTATCTCAGCTTATACGTGTCCAAATCAAAACATTATTTATGTCAAACTTCATTATTTAGCCTAAGCTACCTGAATCCGGAATAAAAAATTTTGGTGTCAGGTGCACTTTAATAACAGAATTGAGGTAATATAATCCTTTTCCTTTTATGGATTTTAAATAATTTATTCAGATCAGGAGTCAGAGTCTAAAACATCTGACTCAGTACACCTCTGATCTCTAGCAAACAAAAGTTCTGATGATATTTACAATACGCTACATTGCAATAGCGCTAAAGCATCCATCAATGAAACTATAATAATATTAGGATCATTTGAATTATACACTACATTTATAGTGGTCTTCAATGCACTCTCTACATTGAAACTAAATGTCAATGTAAGAATTCAGACTCACATACGATGGGTTAAGGAGTTAAGGATAAGACCTGAAAGACATCAAACAATTGACTTACTTCTCAAGTGGCGATGACTTTGCAATTTGCACTTTCAATTCTTTACCCATCCATTTTGTTTTACCAAAAATTGTCAAGCCTTAAAGAATAAAGCACGAGCAATCAACTTAAGAAACCAAAAACGTAATTTATAATTTCTAAGGATCAAATTCAGCAATGAGTACATAAGATTAAAGCCAATATTGAAAAAAAAAATATTTGAAAACAAAAAGGTCCTTTTGACTTAGGTTGTTCACTAAAAAGCTTTTTCGTGACATGGTATATGTAGACTTCAAAGTAAAGGATTACTTCTGAGGTTTATGTGAACACCTCATGCTACTTCAATGACAAAATTTGGAAGATCCTTAAAGAAAGAAAACAACTAGAGCTTATTAAAGTTGAATTGATCGAGATGAATGTTTTCAGTACAATGGTACAAAACTAATCACATGGCAACAGAAATGCAGTAATTCAACGCCTCTAAATACTTCAATCTCTACTAATTATCAATTCAATTGTATACATGATGATACTCACACTTGTTTATCAATGACTGGGTAGAGATTATGTTCATATATGCAAATGTATTGATGACATTGTCTGAAAACATAAAACATGAAATAAAAAAAACAGATTATCAAGTTTACATTGTTATTGCTCAATGACATCACCATGTCTTGAAGTGTCCAACTAAAATGTATTGCCTTGTTTATTGTAATGATTAATAGATTGAAAAATCTCGAGAATGATCGTAACAAGTTGTAAAAGATATCACACGTATAAAATTAGAAGTTTGAAATGAATAAAAAAAATTATTAAAAATGGTATGCCACCAGAAAGGCGAATTGAAGAAATAGAAAAAAAGCAAAGAAAATACTCAATGAACTGACAAAAATCGGAATGCAAAAGAATTGGGAAAATATAGTACAACTGCTGATGTACAAAAAAGCGGTGATCAGCATTACATATAACATCAAAGTTTGGACGTATTTGGAAAAGAAGGAATTAGAAAGACTGAAGAGAGGGTACGAGGAAAATCAGTAAATACAGTTTCAAATGTGTCAGACAGTACGCCATATTTGTTATAAATTATGCTTATGTATGCTTACGTAGTCTCTTCCCAGATCTGCGGGTAGAACCACGCTGCCTGGCCAGAACGGGCAGCGTTATTATCTGGCTAAGAGATCTGTTGTTGCTTTGATTTAAACTGCTATTACTGGTTATCTCATGACTCGTACAAGCTTTTACATGGTGTCAGAAAATGGGATATTGATTTTTATACAATTTTATTGGTACATTACTGCTAATGTTTTTCTACAATTGGAGATCACAAGTCATGGACGAAACCAGGTCGGTTGGTGCTTGATGTTCAGGCGGTTGAAAAATGGTGTCAGTTTCAATTCAGTTTGAAAATCCTTCATTGCTAAAGAAAAAGACGATAAGCCCGACAAAGCTTAGAGTAAACTTAATGTTACATTGTGCAGGGCGTGCAGCCATTGAGGTATACAGCCAATTTCATTACGACGAAGACGAAAATGAATTAAAGCGAGCAGATGTCAACAAGAAGTTCGAAGAGAGATGTCGCGTAACAAAGAATACGATTTATGAGCGATTATGCTTCAATCAGCGTCATCAAAAAGATGATTTCTATGTACCCAGAGAGTGTCCAGCATACAGCAAGAATTGTGCAGCTTGTGGATCAGAGGTCACTTCAGTGCAGTTTGCCATGGAACGTCAAAGTCCACCAACACCCATGTTCAGAAAAAGTTAGGTCAAAAGTTCAAATGTCAAGGAATTACCATTGTAAACTGGTTACCTTATGACTCATACCAGTTTTTACAATATTGGGGTTTCGCTAATTCGCTAAATTCGCTAAGAAGAAAAACTTGGAAAGCAAACATCAACAGAGAACACTATTACGATCCAAAACATCCTGGTAGAGTGTGTGAGGTAAATTTGTAAACGGTCCTTAAAGAAACTAGAATTTGGCCAGCAGAATTCAGGATATAGTACCAGCGTCTAATACTGCTACGTGAATTGTGTCAGAAGATGACAATTTGGTTAAATCATATGAAAGGCGCAAATAGAAACCAATGATGAAGTGATGTTTCAGGTGTGATATGTTTTTTCCATAAAACAGGATAACCTATGGTACTCAAAAAAGAACAGAACTCATTTCAAATGCGGCCACAAGAATACGTTTTACTTGCATAAACTACATGAGCTTTAACGCCAACATAATAGCAATACAGTAACATATTGCATTCTATTTGATTCAATGGAAGAAAGAATTGTCCTTGATTCCATACTTTATTATGTTCGTCTTGACAATATCCCATCATGGATTTGTTTTATCTCTTTGTAGTGAAGATGCCTTGATTAAATATAAATTAACAACATTGGTCCAACCATTGAAGCTGGCAGACACGCCATATAAAACCATCAAAGAAAAAGCCATTGAATTATTCAACCAAAGAAATGCCTTACTATTGCTGAAAGAACTATTTCTTAAACAATCACGCTAATGGCAGTTAAATCTGATCATGTGTTCATTCGCATTCAGTAGACAAATGTGACTTTGATCTTTTCCGTACAACACAAGACACAACTGAAGAGATGAAGAAGATGGTATTTATCAATGCCTTCAATGATACAAAAATGAAGAAATACATATTTGACCTAAAGTTTCAGCATGGCGCCCAAGGGTAATTCATTATATCGGCAAATTGCAATTGTCAAGGCTGTGCAAGATTCGTCCATCTAATATCAATGATTGAAACAGTTGCACACTGCCTCAGAGTTGGTTGGCAAATCTTATGTATAAGGTGGTTGATGCCACAGATTACGGCTGAGGTAATGGTTGAGCTGATGGTAAAAGGTGTAAGCTCTGTGATAAATTAAATCATGTTGACGTTGTAAGTAAGTCATTGGGTGTTTGATCTAAACAGAATCACAGAGATGGGGGAAAATCACAAAACAATGATGCAAATTTATGGATCGATAATAAATTGATCTAGTTTTTATAGATCCCTGTAATACATGAATGATGGGTTTTAAGTTTAGTTAGATAAGTTCAAAACATGGGCTGACAGAGCGGGCAACTGAGAATTGCTCATGACAAACGTAGTACAATAGCTTTACCGTACAACGAGCATGAATTAACTTGAATATTTTCTTGGAAGTAGTAAACTAAACTTTGTGACCTTGGCCTCATTGTTACTTCAGATCTAAAATTTCTACTCACTGTACATCTATGTCAGCTAAAACTAAAACAAGATCGCATCTTCTACTAAAATGCTTTACTTTCCACAATGCTCATTTACTAATCGACACCTATCTTACGGAAGCACGACCTCTTTTAGAAAAAGAAACACAACTATGGAGTCCTTACTTGCAGAAAGACATTGATCTAATTGAATCAGTTCAAAGACGTTTAACAAAAACTGTTTGCTATAGAACAAGATTGAAAGATGATGGTTATCATGGTCGTTTAGCTTTATTTAATTAAGAATTCTTAGAAATTCGCAGGATCAAATCTGATTTATGCATGGTTTATAAATTACTAATAATCCAATTGACTTTCCTGGCAACAATTAATGAAAACAAAGCATTAGTAATATGCGAGGATATTCAATGCGATTCGTTGCACACCTACCACCTGTAATGATTGCATATTTTATCTTTTTTATCGTATCATTCTATTTGGAACCAGCAACCAGAAGTAGTTGTGACTTCTTCCTCCCTAGTAAACTTAGTTTAAAATTAGATAAGTTAGATTTAAATAACTAATGTAAGCACTTCCATTAGACTGCACATCAGTGTAACTTATATTAATGTAAAATTTCCCTTGTAAAAAATACCTCATACGGTTTATTTTTTATTTAAAAAAATAAAAATGAAATGATTCCTATTGATAATTTATGTAATTTGATCGATTTGGATGAATTGAGTAACTCTTCCGTTAAATCATAGAATAGTAAATCTATAAACATTTCCGCTGAGGCAATAATTACGTTACCAGCCTCTCCTACTCACTACTGATGAATCAATTTGAATTTGTGCGAAATCAATTGCAAATATGAAAAAGTGTCCATTGCTGCTGTACTAATTATCTAGTTAAGAATGCCAGACAAATACACCATGAAACAAACGAAGCAATGGAAATAGGATTTATCCGTACAGCTGGCATCCAACTGAAACCTAACACACGTCCAGTAGAGCAAGGAGTGTGTAATAAGCTTGCCTTTCGTTTACATGATCCGATATCAAAGGAATTAAATTAAATTGTAAAACAAAACATTGTGGAACACGTCAAAGGTGCTTCAAATTGGTTATCACCCATAGTAGTATAGCATCCGTAAAAGAAAGTATTATATTTGTGGCGTCTTCGGCTGTTAAACAAATCAATAGGGTGTGAACGTTTCGTGATTTCATCCACAGAATCAGTTTTGGTAATATGCAAGGTGCAAAGATATTTCCAACCTTAGACTTAGGTCTGGTTGGCAAAATTAAGCCCTATCAAAATGCAAGTTTTCTTAAAATGAGATATCGTATTCAGGCCATAAACTATCTGCAAATGGCATGTCTGCTGATAATCAAAAATCAAAAGGCTCTATCATTAAATGTCCTAACTTCAGCCGCAGAAGCTCGATGAATGCTGGGGATGTTGAGTTATTGTTATTGCAGCCTTAGAATTTGTATTTTTCATACGAGGTCCTTCTCAGTTAGAACTGCAGGCTGACAATGGGTCACACTTCATCTCTAACCATTTTGAAAACTTTTGTTGCTCCTGGACCCTAGGGTGTTGTCCTACTCTCTTACGCTAAGAGATATCCTAGATCAAACAGGATGGCAGGAACGTTTCATTACAATTTTTAACAATGGACTAGGTCAGATGATTTAAGCCCAAAACAAAGTTTTTGCTGTATCTTATCCTCGCTGTGGATAAAAATTGTCAATTTCAAGCACCAAATTAAAGCGAAAGCAGCCATGAAATTAACTCATGACAGCAAATTGAATGTTGTAAACTTGACCCTGTCCAGGGCAGCTGAAATTCTGTAATCCCTGAGAACTCTGATGACGCGACTCAAACACCAGCTACTTTGGTTTCTCTATGCTAACAAGAGCAATAGTAGTAGCTAACTATGGCAATACGCTACTTCATCTATGACAGTACGTAACCTGTTTCTTCCTCTTCATAGAAGCAGAACCTTCTATAAACAAGAGTTGAGACACACTGTGAAGTAGTCGCTTTGCACGCTGAATGGTCAAGCGGTCATCACTTGATTATAGGAGGTCTTTTTCGTTCAAACATTTCGCAAGATCTTGGAAAAAAAGCAAGCTTTGTACAAGAGATTTTCCCAATGTCTTTTCTTTATTGATCATTTGATCTTGATACAATGGTAGGCTGTTGTGCACCTAGTTGCACAAATAGTTCAGAAAAGGGGTATAAGCTTTTTCCAATTCCTTCTGGAAAAAATTTGCTAAGAAGAAAAGCTCGGAAAGCAAACATCAACAGAGAACACTATTACAATCCAAAACATCCTGGTAGAGTGTGTGAGGTAAATTTTATAATCTTTGATTTTCGAAAAAGTTTAATTTGCTATATATATATATATTTACACATCAATATATCCTTACTTTGCAGAAGGTGCATTTTGAAAATGACAAATTCAAGATTAAACATGGTAAAAAAGCCTCATGAAGGGAGCTATCTCAACAACTCTATTTTGTCATAAAAATTATCAAAAAAAGAGCCACTCATACTTCTACACAAGCAAAACGAAGGTAAACAGTCTTTTTGTAATTCAATTTCACATCATGATTGATTACCTATGAATCACTATTGTGTCAGAAATTTGTATCACATTTTTACAGAGTTACCATGTTGTAAATATCATGTTTATGATGACCATAACTATTTCAACCCCCAAATAACATCAGAAATATCCCAATGGATACTAACGCTGAGGCGGAGATTGAGACTGATTCTCTGTTACAAAACAGCGAAGTTGTGGATTCTAGAAGCAGTGATTTGTGTGTCCCAGCAATTGTGCAAGAAACATTGGATAATCCGAAGCCAAAAAAACAATGTTGTAGATCTCAAAAGTGCATATTTCAAACTCAAAATGAAATTGAAGGACCAACAGGCAAGGGAAAAACAGTTGACAGAAAACTTGTCAGCGTTATTTAACGAAGATCAGATCAAAATGCTTTCGAAGCAACGTGGTTTCCGGCAAGGTAAATATGAATGCAAGATTCAGAATAAATTTACCAGCAAAGTTAATATGCTTGGCAGTGTAAGAATTAGATGATTTGTAAATAACAACTAATATCTGCAATTACATTATCGACGCAATCGAAGACAGTCTACAAATCAGATATGCATGTGGTCTAACTGGTTATGACATGTTGATCAACAAGCAGTATCCTCTTCCTTTCATTAGGACTTTGAATCGTCGCCTCCAAGATATAAAATTTTCTACTGGTATTTTGAATGAAGTATTTTTGCATTGGCTAAACAGGTTGGGGCTTCTACAGAATAACAATTATCACATGCACAATTTAACTTGAAAATTATAATTTATTTACTGAGGCATTCTATTTCGATTTGAGGCTGGCAATATGAATTCTCAAGAAAAGGATTGTACACTTTTGCTTGATGGGACGGCTATCCAACCTGCATATGATTACGACCAGCGCTCAGATTCAATGATTGGTCACTGCACCATAGAAGGAAGCAATGGAAAGTCCATGCAAGATGAAATGGCATAACATGCACTAGTTTTCATGATAGCAGGATTCACTACCCGTTGGAAACAGGTCGTAGGATATGAGTTCACTGGAGGCTCATTTCCAAGAGCTGAAATGGTGATACATATAAACGAAATAATCGAAGAAACCCACAAAGCAGGTATAAAAGTATCAAATGTGACCATGCTTAAAGAAGGCTCTGCATAGAAGATATTGGTCCATGAATGTCCTGGCGCACAATCTACAGTAACAACATTGTTGTAATTTGATAGAAATAGCACCTACTTAATCAGAGCACTGTATGTGTATTCAACTTGCAGGAGAATGTTTGCGTCGTCACTGTGAATAGAAGTGCAGTTGTAAATACAACTTAGAATGTTTTCTAATGAAATAAGTGGTGCTGCTCAACCACTCAAGAACTACAGTATTAAAAACATACTGTCTTGCATACAGAAGCCTAAAAAACGAAGGATTTATTTAGCTTCACTCTTCTCCAGAAGCAGGATAATAAATGGAAACTAATTCAGTATGGCTCAAGTTTTCTTCTCTATTGTGACAGTCACTAATACCGCAGTACTACTGATAACGATTATCAACCTTTGATTTCAGCTATTAAAATGGTTTCATAACGTCATTCTCTGATCAACCTTATGTGCAAAAATTGAAAAAGGTCTGTTCTGAGTTATGTATTGATGAGGGATTACATCTATTTGGCTCGTATTTGATCATACTGTTTGCTGAATGTAAGGATGTCACTCAACGTCTTCACTTCTCGCACCAAGGAATTGAGAATACAAGGCGAAGAGCAAGGCAAGTAGTATACTGGCCAGGTATAAATAGTGATATCACTAATATTGTTTCTACTTGTGATGCATGTCAACATCACCATTCCAGTCTACTAAATGAGACCATGGTCTCGCATCTTCTCCCAAGCAGAGTATTGAAATCAGGCTCTGATGATATACTCACATGTGGAGGTAGACATTATTTGATCCATGCTGATCGCCTATCAGGTTTTTCATCATTTATCTCTGAATGACAAAACGAGACGCATCTCTCAAATTATTTCTGTCATCAAACACCATTTTGTTCACACTGGTGTCCTTTGCAAATTCAGATCTGATGGTAGACCACAGTTTCAGTCTGAACAGTTAGCCTCATTTTCAGAACCTTGAGGTGTCTATTGGTCCCCTTCCTCCCCTATAATGCACAAAGCAATGGCATTCTCAGTCTAGTGCCAAAGCTTTCCAGCATTTACTAGCTATAACCACAAATGGCGTTGTGCACTTGGAATCATTTTTATGATGTCCATGAGCTATGAAATATGATTAGAACCGAAGGTTTATAATTTAGTCAATAGGTCTATGGGCATTCGTTATAGTCATCTGTTCAAGGACATTACCAAACAGTTAATCTCGAATGGCAAAAAAGATGCACAAGAAACTGAACTCAAGCTAATCAAGAACAAGACGAATACTTAACAGTATTTACAACATGCATGCTAAGCCTTTGCCTCAGCTAAAGATTGGAGATGCTGCCTATATTCAGAATCTGTCTTCTCACCGTTGGATTAAAAATTGAGTTATGGTTTAAAGTAATAATCAAGATTGTCGAGTTGACCTCCTTTCTGGAAAATCAAGTGGCAGAAGCGCAGATTTCTGCATTTGTCGCATCGTATTACTGATTCCACCATTGAAGAAGATGATGATTCCTAATACAAAAGATGGAAATGCTACAATCTTACCGCCTTGTCAGAGAACACACCAATCTGTACCCCACAAAAATTTGGGAATTCTCAACTTGACATTCTATACAACTGTAGAATAATTTGTCATGTTCGTTGTCATAGTAACAGCTGTTTGCCTTGTGTTTGTCTGTCGTGTAACGTATGATATTTAACTAGTTGCAATAGTTGTAATGCGTGTACACGTGAAATCTTGTGTTGTCCCAATTTGGTATTGTAATTTGCTATTGTGTTTGTGATTGGTCAACTTGTGACCTTTGTCTGTATGTAACCACATCATGCCGTTTGACACTCCCTAACCACTGTTCGTCTTGGGGCCACACTGATCGGCCATAATATATCTTGAAGTTAACAAAGCTAGTTTTCTTTGACTATTCTTGTTCTCTCTCTATCTCCGGCCTCAAGCGACAGTCAACCTAGTCTTGATATATACAGTTCTCTAATATAGCTTCATTTAGCGAACCAACCATTTCTACAAAAACAGTCAGACTTTCGTGTTTTAATTCTAATCATATGTTCAAAGTCAATTGTATTAAAAAATATATCTATTAATAACTTTAAAAAAGGGGGATGTTGTAATGTGACACAAATAGTACCTAGTTAATCAGCTCACTGTATGTGTGTTCACATTGTCAGAAAATATTTGTGTCGTTGTTGTGAATACAGTTCTACAAATGAGATCCAATTTGTCATTGATGAGAACATAACAAACATCACCAATAACACAAGATCAGGGAGAACAATAAAGCCAGTAATTTGTACCAATTCTTCTGATCCAACAGCACATTGATTTACTAAGAAACTCAACTATTGAATTTCCATAAGCAACATCAATTGTTAATAATTACATTATATATTTACATTCCCCAGATTCTAAATATTCAAATCGTGTCTACTATTTTCATATTTAATAATCAAATCATTATCTTTACACATTTTATTTGAAGAAAAGGAGAGAGTTTAGAGCGTTGTTGAAGTTTATCGTAATGATTGATTGATAGAGAACGGTATCTCAAGAATGATCATATATTATTAACAGCTGCGTAACATATCACACGTATGAGAAGAAATTATTGAAATGAATTTCTGTTGTACTTATTTGGCTTGATTGTCTGTTGCTAGGCATCTTAAAACTCAACATGACAAAGAAGTTGTAATTAAACTACTTTTTTTTAATGAAAGTAAACTGTTGATGAGGAATATATAGAATTTGATCGCGAGGAGAAAGTAAATTTTAAGATACTTGTTTATTTTAGCTCCAAGTTGGTATCACCATAAATTTGCTTATTACAATAGCATAATCTTGTTTTCATTAGCATTTAATTTCGAATTGATTTGAGAGATTTCCGAAATATTGAAAAAGGTTCTGTGTGTAGGCTACTCCATTCTAAGTATTGATTCTCATTGCAACTTATTGATGGTCACCATGATTGAAGGCTGTTATCTTTCTATGCAAAATATAATTCTTCATCTTCTAATTTAACCAACTTCATTCAGAATACAAAATTGTATTAATACTTGCTGGATAGAGAAACAGTTGAGATACCTTGTGGAATATTGGCTTCATAAATACTCTAGCTGTCAGTAAAAGATTCAATCAAGTTTCAAACCTTTGTCGTCTCTCTTCTTTATCACTTCAAACTCTTTGACATCTCCAAAACTTTTGAAACGATTTCTACAAGAAAAGCATAAAAAGTTTTGAAAATCAGAATGACATTCTGACAATTAGAAACCCAGTCTAGATTTGAAGTAAGCTGCAATAACTAGTTGAAAACCATAGAAATCTGGATTTAGGGCAAAGACACTTTTTGTTATTGATTGATGTGTCAAATCAGAAAGTGAAAACAGTTCAGCATAGTAAAAGTAATCCTTTTTTACGTTTAATATTGGTTGAAATTAGGTAACCTAGTAGGCCTAAATGAGATAAATGAGAATTGATTGAAAACTTTGCTTAGCTTTCTCTGAATTTCAGTATTAAGTCTTCGTGTCTGCATACATTATTGTGAATTACCAGAATGAGTCATGTTAGAAGCACAACAAACCATGATAAAAAAAGCAAGTCCTAGCTGAGTTTCATCTGGCTAAGAGATTGTTATCAATTTGTCACTGCCATCCCTTTTGAGTTGGTGTTACGAAATTTGTTGGTAAAATAAATGCCACAGCAAAGAGATGAAGTAAAGGTACATCAGTACAAAACTTGAGTGTGCACACAATTGAACATGCAGCATTGAACTGGTGAGTTAAAAATGCTGAACAATCATTGCAGAATACTGAACATGAAACATGTGAAACCCATTGTTATCATCAGAATTTCTTTGGAGTGTACGGTGTGTCAATCTATACATTGCGCGCTATGTAGAGCATCACAATACCAGGAAATCAATACCCAGTTTCCAAAATAGCAAACCTGGGATTCATTTGAGTCCTGTTTTTGGGACGACGTCATCACTTTTTCAGTACTTTTGTAAACTTTCATGGCTTAAAAAAGACATCAAAGATTTGTTTAAAAAAATGCTCTTTATTCATGCTTTATCAGAGTATCAAATTGATTTGCTGTCGATAAATAAGAATAGTGTTGAAAAATTAAAACGACACCATCAACAACGAGTGGGTTTATTAGAGCTGAAAAACGCATTGCAAATACTTGTGAAATCAAATTGCCATGACAACAGACAAAAGTAGGATCAAATGATGCATAAACAATAGACTGGTCCAAAAAAAATAAAAATTTGAAAGTTGAATTGCATTTTCGATTTTATCGTTCTTATGGGTAAAATAATGAGGACCTCAAAATTTGAGTTAAAAAAAATGTTACTACATGGGCGCTCACTGCCCCCCTAAATTAATACACAAAGTCAATAGGGAAAAGCTTGAAATTTTTTAAATGGAATAAAATAAAACTCCCCGATTCTTAATTTTCTAAAATTTTATATGGATGCAAAGCTACTGATAGCCTGCGTGCAGACAGACTTTTTTCCTCGGTATAGTCTGTCTGCAAAACAGCCAGCAAATTCGTGTTCTAATTGTTCTTTCCACTACCAGATTTTTGGTAGTGCGTTGTGAT
>JANVCG010115076.1:0-13962 GCA_025505365.1 Haliclystus inabai
CCTCAGATGGTCCATCATTATCAGGATCTCCATCTGAATTACTATCTATATCATCTTGAGGATTGCCGTTATTATCTGTTGCCCCTTTAATCTCAGCAGTATTCTGGTAGGAATCTACAGTTGTATTTGGTCCTAGGTGAATGACTTCCATTCTGATAGGGACATTCAAGGTATCTCCAGGATTCAATGTTCCTGTATGAATATGAGATACCGTTAGCGGTGTAGTTCCAGAGCCATTCCATAAGGGATTTAAAGCTGCATCATATACGAATCCTGAGGGAATATAGTCTACAATCTCAATATTACTTGCTGGAATATTACCTTGATTAATTACTTTGATGTCATAAATGATCATATCTCCAAACATAAATCCTCCTGGAGACATCAAATCACTTATTTGTTTGTACAAAGCAAGATCGAAAATCTCTATTTTTTCTATATCATGATCATCTTCATCATCACTTGCATGATCAATTTCATCATCGAGTATTTGATCATTATCAAATTTATCATCTCCTTCGCTGTCCGCATCTACAATTGGATTATCTTCTTCATCTTTAGCACTTTCTATTTCACTAATATTAGTGTATTCTTCCAATCCTCCGTTCGTTTGTGACAATATTACACCTATGGGTATTTTGATAGAGTCCCCTGGGATTAATGGTCCTGCAATATCATATCTATAAACTGGTGCATTGGAATCATCCCAAGATGAATTAGCTACTAAATCAAAAGTATAACCGGATGGAAGACTATCCAATAAAACAATATCTTTTACTGGTTCATTTCCTTGGTTAAAAATTGTTATTTCAAAATTCAGTAAATCTCCATATTGAAATGGGGCAGTAGAAAGTAAAGTTTTACGTTCTGCTAAGTCATAGATTGAAATCACTGCTTTGTCATGATCGTCTTCATCATTATTGCTATTATCTGTAGTATTATCATCGTATCCATCATTTTCTGGATTATCATCCGCAATACTATCAATGTCCTCATCTGCAACATTATTCCCATCTTCATCATTAAACGATGATAATTCTACATCGTTTTCCCAGGCACTTGAATTAGTGCATGCCTGCACCTCCAAAATTATTGGAATACTTATAGAATCCCCAGGTATTATTGGACCAGAAACGATGGCTGTCGCCACTGAATCTGTCAAATTCCAGATTGGATTATTCGTTAGCACATACTTATATCCACATGGTATAAAGTCATTCACTTCAATGTCATATAAATCATTATTTCCTTGATTATAAATCTTTATATCGAAAGTCACCAAATCACCATATTGGAATGGTCCTGTTTGGCTAGTTTCTTTTAGTATTGCGGCATCAAAAATTTCAATATTTTCAAAATCTGAATCATCTTCATCTCCATTAGAATTATCTATATGATTATCTGACATTGGACCATCATTGGATGGATTATTATCATTTGTAGCATCCGTATCATGCTGAGGTACACCATTTTCATCAGAAAAATTAATTATCTCTGCCACATTTCTCCAATCATCATATCCACCTCCTTGGTCTAAGGTCAAAAACAAGGCTATATCTTTGCATTCGCCACCATTTATTGGTGACATGTAATTGTAATTTAAAACTCCCGAACTCATCATCCATCCCGTATTTAATGCGAGATCAAATGAATATCCAACGGGCATATAATCGACAACATTAACGTTACTTATAACATTCCCATTTTGATTACAAATTTGAATTTTGAACTCTATGTTTTGATCATACGCATAGCTAGGAGCTGTTACTATTTGTTTAGTCAATGAAGGATCATAGATTGGCAATAGCGCAATATCATGATCATCTTCTGATGGTGGATCATTTGAAGGATTAAAATCTGCTTGACTGTCTACATCGTCTCCTGGCTGATTGTTAGGATCAAAAGCTTGACTGATTTCTGCAAGGTTTAAATACGCATTGGGGCTGGTACATTGTTCTACTTTTAATTCTATAGAAACTAAAATACTATCGCCTTCATTAAGATTACTAATATTTGTCATAGGAAAATTAGTCACCAATGGAGTCCAATTATTCGCAAGATTAGTTAGGCTAGTCGGATCATAACTAAAACCACAAGGTAAATGATCTGTAACTTCTATATTTTGGGCATCTATATTTCCTTCATTTTTTATCCTGATGTCGAATACGACCAATTGACCATAGGTATAAGGAGGTGGAGTGGCTAAGGATTTTTCTAATGATAAATCAAAACAATCTGGCGCTATTGATGCCTCACAACTTGTTTGACAATTATTCCCATCTCTGATAATTATTTGGTAATCACCATGTGTAAGACCATTGAACAAATTTGAACTTTGGTAACTTGTGCCACTATCAATACTATAGCTATACGGTAATGAGCCTCCATTAATATTGAGCTCAATTGCTCCATCATTAAATAAACATGACTCTGGTGTAATTGAAGCAAGGGTACAAATCAGTACATCAGGTTCTACAACAGAAATCATACAATTAGAAAGACAACCATTAGCATCTCGGATAGTAACATTATGATTACCTGCTGGTACCATGGAAAAGGTCATTGATGTTTGCCAAGCTCCATTATTTAAGTTTACGTCGTAAGGAGCTACCCCTCCAGAGGGTATCACAGTAATTGATCCTGTACCATCATCATTACACAATAAATCCATTTTTGTCAATGAACAACTGAGCTGGGATGGCTGGGCAATTGTAATTGAGCATGTCTGTATACAATTATTTGCGTCTCTTACAGAAGCAGTATAAACGCCAGCCGTTAAGCTTGAGAAATTGTTAGAAGGTTGCCATGGACCTCCTAGACTATATTCATATGGTGTAACACCACCATTAGCATTAATACTTATGGATCCATTATTACCATTAAAACATGTGACATTACTTTGAGTATGATCACAGACCAATAAACCTGGCTCCGTGAGGTCGGTCATACACATACTAACGCACATTGTACTATTAACATTTCTTATATAAACAGTATGCATACCAGCGGTCAAACTATTAAATGTGCCACTGGATTGAAAATTAGTATTATCTAAACTGTATTCATATGGTGCATTACCGCCTGAGCCCAATACGGTAATACTACCTGTGTTGTCTCCATTACAATTAATGTTAGTGGTGCTAGTTATTTGACACATTGGTGTCGATGGAGCACCTAAAGAGATGGTACATGAACTGATGCAGTTATTATTATCTCTTACATACACAAGATAGGCTCCAGGCATTAAATTACTGAATGAATTATTAGTTAGGTAGTTCATTCCATCTATGCTATAGTTATACGGAGCAGTTCCACCGCTAGGCGTAATAGTAAGGCTAGCATCATTGACACTGCAATCTGTTGCATTTGTGCCAGATGCGGTACATGTAACCGTTGTCGGTTGACTTATTGTAACATTACAAGTCGAGGTGCAAAACTTACTATCTCTTATGGTCACTATATGATTGCCAGCAGAGAGATTGGTAAATCCAAAGCCTGGTTGCCAAGCTCCACCATTGATGCTATATTCGTATGGTGCGGTACCACCAGTTCCTGTTGTCGTAATGGTTCCATCTGCCTCCCCGGTACAACTGACTGGTGTAGAGGATAAGGTACAAGCTAATGCGTTTGGTTGATTTATTACATATATTGCCGTAGAAATGCATGCCAAAGCATCCGTTACCGTTACGGTATAACTCCCAGCTGTGAGGCTAGAAATATCTTGAGGGTCATTATCAGGATTTTCTGCTCCATCATTACTCCAATCATAGGAGTAAGGTGCATTCCCTCCTGTTACCATTAAATCAATTGCTCCATCAGATCCGTTCAAACAGGATACATTTGTTAGGTTTGCACTTAAAGCCATACCAGAATGAATCATTACTACTGTTTGACATGAAGAAGTAAAGCCATTTATATCAGATACAGTTACAGTATATGTTCCTGCGATTGCTGGATCAACTATTGGATTCTGCGTTGAATTAGCAAATCCTGAAGGACCTGTCCAAGACCAACTTACACCATCCCCACCTGTTTCCGATAAATTTACTGATGTACCAGGACAAATAGGACCATTATTATTAGTGTTACAAACAACCATTGTAACATGAATGCCTGCAGGATCATGATCATCTTCATCTCCGTTATTGTTGTTTACTACTTCATCACTTACAGCACCGTCATTTCCTGGGTTACTATCAGAATTACTGTCTATATCGTTAGCATCCGTTCCATCGTCAAACTTTTGGCTCACGATTTCTGCAAAGTTAGTAAGCGTATCTGTCGCTATGTTAGTATCTATTTTTAAAGTGATATTTACCTCATCACATTGATCTATTGAAATAGGTCCAGTAATTGTATAAAAGACTTCATTTGGTATTGCACCATTTGTCCAATTTGAATCATTAAGTGTCATTCCAATTGGAATATAATCTACAATTTCTATGTCTATAGCGTCTACATTTCCTTGATTGCAAATTTCAACAGTAAAGGTTACATCATTACCTGCTTCGACAGGCAAGGATTGAGTCGCAGCAACTATTTTAGTCAAAGATAGATCCATTCTTTTTGGGTAAATACTAGCAGATGATTCGTCATCTTCGGACTGATCCCCGTCCTCATTTCCCGGCGTACTATCTATATCAGGATCTGCGGCAGAACTAATTTCTGCGCTATTAGTTATCGGCAAAATATCTAAAGATACAATCGACTTAATTGTTAGTTTTGGGCAATTCCCATTTATGACTCTTCCTATATCCCAGATTCCCAAAACTGGATCGAAAGTACCTTGAGGTAGCATATGACTTAGATATGTTATTCCATTTGGTAATAAATCAGTAACGATGACACTATCTGCATCAAAATTGACTGAATCGGCTAATAACATCCTATTACAAACTTCAATTTCCCAATATACCGTATCCCCTAAACCAACTGCCTTAAGGATTTTAGTATCGGGTTCTGTGTATGCAGACTTATTCAATTCTAAATCAACTTCTGGACAAAGTATGCCCAAATCCATGGTAATCAAGCTATCTCCATTTGAAAGGTAAAATGGGCTTGTTTGAAAATTAGGATTTAACTCAGAATCAAGGTCAGCTGTTGTTGCATTCTTTATTGCGGTCAAATAATTTGATCCTTGCAAATCTACTCCTAGAATATATTCTCCCTGAGGGACTGGACCAAATAAATAGGCTCCATTCACATCTGTCAATTGTGTAGCTATTGGCATTGTTGGATCTGTAGAACTAAATAATTGCACAGTCATCCCTTCAATAGGTAAATCATCTTGAACTCCATTATTATTATCATCACACCAAACATAATTCCCCACATAAGTCATTGCACATGGCACAATCGTAACGTTGGCTGTAAAATCACCTTGACAACCGTTTATATCTGTGTATGTCAAAACGAATTGATGATCTCCTTGAGGATATAAAGAAGCATTTACATTAGGTGTTGGTGAGTTCGGATCATCTAAGCCTGCTGTAGGAGTCCATTGGTAATTTGTATTTCCAGTTGGTCCTGGTAAATTGAATTCGTCGAATGGACATGCTTGTAGACTCACCACACCATGTTCTTCTGGATAAATTGTAATTTGAATAGTATCTAATGATGCACAATCACTGTTCCGTGTACTCCTCAAATAATATTTCCATATAATCGTGGAGCCGGTAGTATTTTGAAATTGATAATTTACGGGAGTTGTTGTTGTACTGCTAAATCCTACTCTCGAAGCTCCATTTATCCCTTCCCATTCATAATCAATATTATCTAAAGCATCTGGACCTATATCCATAATCAGTTCATTGCTACAAACTGAATATTCAACAACTGAAAATTCTTGTTTTAATATAGCAGTAGATCTAAAACTTTTATTTAAACTACAAGCGCAAGTAGATTCTGGGTTTATTATTGCTAAAACGGAACAGGTCATCCCACTAGGTACATTCGTGGTTCCACAAACTTGTATTGTAGCTCCCGAAGGTATTGCCTCGGTTGTAACTGCGTCTCCTAAATAAACATCTACACCTGCATCATAATCTCCATTATTATTAGTATCATCATAAAACTCAATTGTTGTTTGCACTCCTGCATTAACGTGAGCACCTGTATTTGTCAAATCAAAACAATAACTGAGTTCTTCCATAGTACTTGGTAATGCCATGGAGCTTATTTCAAGATTAGAAATAGCTATATCTGGTTTTACTATTTGTACATAGCCAGAGACTTCATCAGAAGTAGTACGCACATTACATAGTTCTCCTGTTGAGTTGCACAAAACCATTTGCGAATTGAAATTTCTTACTATTAATTCATAATCTCTGCAAGCTTGACCAATATCATTTGCTTCTATGTCTAAGACAAAGCTTACCGTTTGACCTGAAACTACTCCATCCAATAAATCTATGTATACAATTTCTGCCCCTCCAGTGTTTTGGACAAGTGGATTTGAGACTGTGCTAGCTTCTGCATTTGAGATAGGAATATAACTACCTGGTACATATTTAATTCCTGCTGGCAATTCGATCATTACACTATCAGCTGGTCCAACAGGTAAACTCCCAAGTGCCAATGTAAAATTAATTCCTATCTCTGCTAGATTTGATTCACACGCATTCATAACTTCGTCATCAGGTACCGTCAAATTAGAAACATAAGAATCACTAACACCATTAATTCTAACTCTTGCACCAGGGCTAAACCTATAATTTGTAAACTTATCACATGGGTCATATGCAAAACTGACAAAACGTAGCCGGGAACCACTAATTGCCCCACAACCAACAAATGTCTTGAATCGGACTAATAAAAAATTACGTCCTATTTCTGTTGTTCCAGGCAATCCATTCATCTCTAACAGCTCATTTTCTGGATCCAAAACAATGTTAAATTGAGACCCGATAGTATTTGCTGGTTGCGCAGATGTGGTTACCCATGTCGTATCCATTCCTACTGAAACTGGATAAGCAATCTCAAAACTTCCAGGGACAAAATCAGTACCTTCTGGTAGATTAAATTCGAAATTAATATCATGTATTGCACCCAAATTAGAACTAGAAATTTGTACTACATATTCTACTTCTTCGCAAAGGTCAGTGATAAAATCATTTGATGGATCCGGACTTTTTACTACCATACTTAATTCTGCCTGCGGAATCTCTAAATATAATTTTTCTGCTTCAGAACAAAGTGCTTCAGCTGGTGAAGCAGGTAAACCTTTGCAATCCCAGCCTGTATTTATTAAAATAGAATCTCTATTACAATTATTGCTGCTGACACAAAACTCGAGTTCTCTTAACTCGCCCACTGCCAAAGTTCCTAAATTGAATACCCCAACATTATCGCTTATCATTGTACCATTTGTTATATCATTGACCCCTTGGAATATTATTCCTCCACTTTTGTTTTCATAGGTAAAGAATACATTTTGAGCGGGTCCACTTCCTATGTTTATGACATCAACGCGGAAACAGGCCTCTTCTTTCAACAAAGTTTGATTTATGGTCTGAGGTTGTAATTTTACTACTGGCAATGACTTCAACTCTAAATAATCTCCTCCGTAGATACTGTTATTATAATTCATAAACGGTGGCATAATTGCATTATTGAACGGATCAACTATACCTTCATTTATTCCTATGGATGTATCTAACGCCGTCCAAGTGGGCGCACAGAACATACTTTCTAGCATGTCGTAGTCTGTTATTACTTCTATATCTTTTGGTGTGCCTGGATTCTGAAACTCTGAGTTACATGTCGGCGATAAAGTAGGCGAACAATAAATATCCATTCCTTCATCAAATCTTTCGTAACCTACAGCAGCATAAATACACTCAAAATCTACGACCACTTGATCTCCTGTTATTGCAAAACAAGGGCTTGTTGTCATGTCTAAAGTATACCGTTGCCAACTTAATGCTCCTCCTGTACTAGTTAGATTTCCATTATTGTCATATAATAGGATCTTAAATTCAGAGCCCCAATCCAGATCTGAATTATTAATATATGTTTGTTTAGTTATTCTTGCAATTTGTCTCACTTCATTGGGGAAATAGTCAAAACTACTAGAACCTAATCTGAATAAATTCCTATGAGAATCATAAACACTGGCTATACTTCCATATGGGTTACCGAGGTAATCATTGTCCATTCCATCATTACATCCACCAATTTCTCTATAAACCCACTCATTGTATGCTGTATATGGGATATATGTCATCGTTTGATTTAATGTATTACACTGGTAATGAGTACTTAAGTCATAAGGCTCATCAGTCATATAGTATTCTGAACCGAAATTTATTGTTGTTTGTGAATTTCGATAGTCTTTTAATCTAAAATCAAATTTCACAGAAATAGAGTCGCCTTGTTCATAGACAAAGTCGGAAGGCATGCCCATACAATTTAAATCTTTGAGAGATTGCACACTTAAATTTGCAACTACTTTTTGTCCATCTGGAAATAACTGTACTAGTTCACAATTATAATAAGCTCCAGTCGATATATCCCATATCTCTACCTTTGCATTAAGTGGGGTTATTCCTTCATCACCTAGAGCATTAATTCCCGAACCTATTATCGGTACTGTTATTGTTGCGTATGCATATTCAAAATTTGGCATTGTAATCGTATTTACCCAACCGCCATAAGTAGCCCTGATGGTATCACCTGATATGATTCTTATTTTGTTAATTGCATTCTGATCTAAGGCTCCGCCATCAACAATACCATCATTATCTACATCATTAAACCCAAAAGTCTGCCTAGAAAGATCTAAATACGTAAAAACCATTCCTTCACACGGATTGCAATTACAACCTTGAATTGTTCCTGTAAACGTTCTTACTGCATCCATTTTTTCAAAGCATTGAGTCCCATCCGATCCACATTCTGTGACATAATGAGTATGTCTATCAAAAGTTACCGTTTTATTACAAAAAGGAACCGCCGCTTCTCCACAATCGACTCTTGTTTTTAAATTGAAAGACGACTGTCTTAAATCGAAGCATACTGATTGAGACCCTTGGTACCTAACCTTGACAGTGTCAGGACCATTATTATGATCAATATATTCAATTTCATAAATTGGATATTCATCTCCTGTGGCATCCGTCCAAGTTAGATCTGAAGTACTCAAATCGCCATTGGTTCCGACCCAATCTATTCCTTCGGGAAGCACATACCAGTCTTCGACCCATGCATTTTCACTATTAAGATGATATCGATTATTATCATAGCTAGATCCGACTTGAGGTTGTCCATTGTTCGGACAAAAATAGTTAAAGAAGTAATTTTCTCCGCTGGTTACAAACCAAGTAGTACAATTAACCTCTCTAGCAAAAAAGTTATTGTTTCCTTCGCTAAAAGTTCTAATGTACTGTCTTAGTCGAGGTGCTACTCCGCTATTTACATTAGAAAAATTTAATACTTCACACTCATCACTATAAACAATATCTCTAAATTGAGGATACGGAAAACTAAATTGATGATACGCTCCAGAACAAGTACCACAAATAGCTTCATCATGATATGTTTCAAATTCAATCATTAGCGTATCACCAATAGGAATGATTATATTTTGATCAAAATATTCTAAAATCCAGGCTGCATCTCCATCTCCGTCGTGACAATTTGTTATATATACATGAGTAGGAGATAAGACATCATTGAATTTAACGACATTAGTAGGAGGCAAACTAACAGTAGGGCTAACTATGGTATCATTCTGGAAATACATTCTTGGACTAGTCTCATCAATTGCCCATGGAATGTAAGTATAATTATCAGCATGTAATTTGATATCAAAATCTGAAAGTTTTAACGGTGCAGTCCCTCTATTTATTAAAGCAAATTTATAGGTAAAATCATCTTCTGTATCATAGCAATCCTGATAGTAAGGTCTATCTTTATAATCTACAGAAGGATCTAGACTGTGATAATATTCTACGGCTGACAAGTCAGGTTTTAAAAATCCAAAACGAACTCCAGTATAGGAATTAGGCGTTTGTTGACAGATTGCTGGTCCTTCACATCCATAAAAAGCACTTCGCTCTATATCAGGTACTGTGCTTCCTGGAGCAGGACAGGCATCTGTTTCCCATATCTCGCAAACAATAAGTACTTCGTTAAATTGAAAATGATCCTCAGATTGGACATCATTACCAGCAAATTCGGATGCTTGAGCTATTTCTGCGGCACCAATTTGAAAATACATAGTATCACCACTAGTATAACTCAAAGGTACATCCATACCTCCAATTTGTACCCCATGTAAATTGAGCGAAGGATGACTATTTAGGACACAGTATGTAAATTCTCTTAAGGCGCCTTCTCCTCCGTTAACTAAGTGAACTTTTAAGGTGTCAATTAGACCAAATGCGGCATCGAATAAATTGTTTGTTGTAGCATTTCCTTCTATTATTGGGTATGAAAGTGTGGGATTTAAAATTTCGAAATTTGGGGTAGGATTATTATTTTGCTCGGAAGATCCTCCATCATAACATATATCAATTTGATAATTTATAGAAGAACCTCCTAATGCGAGTCCTAGCCCAGCACAATTTACATCAATTTGATAAGTAATCAGTTTTATTTCGCCCACTTCAAAATCACCAAAATCCAAAACAGGGGGCATATTAGACACTTCTGTGGCTGGACCTGATACACTTCCAGATACTAGAAAAATACCATTAGGAAAATTAACCTTAACCGTTGTATTCTCCAGTTTTTCGCTGCTAATATTTTCGATTCGTAAAGTATTAGTCTGCGGATCACCACAAACGGACAAACGCTCAAAACCAGAACTAGGAAATAAAAATTGTACATTAAAGTCATTTTGAGCAAAGCTCTGTGCAATTGATAAACATACAAAAACGACTGAGTAAACTAAATTTTTCATCAAACAAGTATTTCTTTCGAAAAAATGAAAATAGCTTACTATTTTTGGAAAATAATGGACTACTAAAGTTCATTATTTGTCAAATATACATATTATATTTTTATTTAATATGTGTTTAATTAACTTTGTGTCAAATAAGTAGAATTAATTTCGAATTGTATTATAATTTGATGATTTTTATAGATTGTTCTGATTCTTTTGTCTTCACTTGCAAAATGTAAATACCACTGCTAGGAATTTGTTCTTCGCTCAATAGAAAGTTATTCAATCCATGTTTTAATAATTTGTCATTCTTCCAAATTAATTTACCCAGATTATCAAATATCTGAATTTGCACAGGTGTATTTTCTTCCCTACTAAAAATTGGAATTTCCGTATTGCTAGACCATGGATTAGGGTTATTTTGAAACAAGCTGATATTGGTTTGTCGATCTTTCGATTCTTTATCAAGGGCGATATATCTCATTCCCAGAGAGCGTGTTTCAACATTTTTGTTTATATATATTTCTGATTGTAGATAAACATCACTCATAGTTAAAAATTGTATATGTTTTACACACTCATCATAATCAAAACATTCAAATTGCAATTCAATTACACATTGATTTTGAGCTACATTTTGCTCACTTTCGTTGCTGTAAGATATAGTTGTGATGAATTCACTTTCGTGCGAGTGGTAATTTAAGTGTGAGAAATTTTTCAAAGCACTACTCTCCATCTTAATCAATTTTAATTGATCATGTATTAGCGAAAATTGAAATCCATTTATAGCTATTCCCTTAGATATATTTAACTTTAAATGCGCCGTATTACTTTTTTCACTAAAAGAAATGCTACTAAATGTAAATTCATAATCTTTGTGAACTGTGTTCCGGTCCGAAATCTCCTTTTGATTACCTAAAGCACTTCCATCAATGTCTCCTATTTTTACCCCTACAAAGTTTATTTCCATATCTGCTGTCAACTCTGGAATTACATATTCTTCTGGATATTCCTGTAACCATGGGTTATTATCCTCTGGGAATTCATATTCCGAATCTACAAACTGCCAACTATCATTGTTTGTAAATTCTTCTTGTACTCCTAATATGACCTTTCGTAATTCCAATACATCCGTTACACTTACTTTTTCATCGTGATTTACATCTGCAGCGATCAATTCATAGGGACTCTCTATCTCTGAATATCCCAATATATGACGCTGTATCAATAATAAATCCAAAGTGCTTACTCCATTCATTACTCCTGTCTTCTTCTCTGGATCTATTACATAACTACCGCCCAGTGGCATGTTTAAAAACTGGTACGCTCCTTCTTCATTTGTCTGATCTAATATTGAGTCTCCTTCCAAATCTACCATCACTTTTGATACTCCTTCTTCCCAGTCGGTCTGTATTTTTCCTACTATCCCCACTCTGGCTCCCCCTAAAATTCCGCAAATTTCTACGTCATTGTTATCTTCTACTAACACAAACGTACTACAGTAATCTTGATTCCCATTTACATCCGTTACCCACAATTCTATCGGTACTTCCTGTCCTACTTCATCACAGCTAAACATCTGATCCGTATCTGCTATATCATTAGAGAAACTATAGGTCAATTCGTAATCACATACATGATAACTGCCCCCGTTAAAACTGGATGCCGATAATACTACCATTTCTGCATCTCCTTCGCCATCTCCATCTGTATCCATTACTACTAACTCTGTACTCAAGCCTTGTATACACACTGGCACTGGAGTGGTACAATTCCGAAGTTCAAATTCTTGGTTACATACTGTCTCATTCCCACAGCCATCTAGTACCGTCCATATTATCTCGTATAAGCCGATAGCATATACACCACTTGCATCGTTTCCGATTCCTTTTATGTCTATTACCCCATCTCTATCCACATCTATGACATAACTGTAACTCAACTGATCTTCTGGAGTACAATCATCCGCCGCTGTCTGTTTTAATTCTATATATCCATCTGAACATTCTAAATCATAAGAACAACTCATCTTTGTGGTACAATCTCCCATAATCACTGGTGCAATCGTATTCCTGATCTTGATGGTTTGTTTGTGTCGCCATTCCATGAAACTTCCATCTGGATGACGCTGACACCAATCTATTACTACCCATTCTCGAATCACCTTAAAACACGCATCTGCTCCATTTACAAACTCAAACAGCTCATCCTCATAATTCATCCCTACTAATTCACAGTTCCCTTCCAACAATATGGGTTGGTCTGAACCCACTGGTAAATCTGATGGTAATACTTCATTTTCGTTACATACTCCTAAACCTTCATAATCTGCAGGCCAAACTATATCACTTAAATCAAATAAATCTAAATTTACTAGACTGATCTCTTGTGCACAGCTAACCAGCCCTCCTGCTCCGTCCGGTGCACTAAACGCTCGTCTTATAGTTCCTAATCCACAACTATTTATGGTCGATTCTACTTCTTCTGTGATATCTAAGTCAGTCAAACAATTATCCGAAAGCTCTGCTGTCCCAAATAATGGTCCCAGATTATCTATATCATATACCATTTCACAACTTACTTCCATATCTGCCGGGCAACTCAAACTTGGCGTTACTTTATCTTGTACATGCACATTAATCATACATTCATTGTAGTTAGCACTTGCATCGTAGACCCGCAATTGTACTTGTACTACACTACCCACATCTTCACAACAGAATGTTACTGATGGTCCATATTCTGTCCCTAAACCACAATTATTTGACATCCGAATTACCTCGAATCTATCTATTCCGCAATCATCATAACTTCCATCATTAAATGAGGATGCTGGGACTATTGTTGTTCCCGTCTCTTTTATACTTACTATTGTATTTTGTTCACATATGATCACTGGTTGTTGTTCATCTAACACTGTTACCAATATCGAACAACTGCTACTGTTATGACAGCCATCATAAACTGTATAATTCACTACGTTAACTCCTACTCCGAGCTCGACTTCTCCTCCATTACTATCCATGAGTTGTCCCTCTGGATAACTTATATCCACTCGAAATGATCCACTGCATGCA
>JANVCG010115296.1:0-13960 GCA_025505365.1 Haliclystus inabai
AATAGCACCACGATGATCAGTGAGTCGAGTTCTATCATATATCAAAAATTACTTTTTGGGTTGAGTCCCACTTTAACTCAATTACAAGCATTATTACACAGGGCCTATATTCAGGCAATGAAATTGTAGTGTTTCCAATGTCCATGTCTGGTATAAATGAATCCAACGTACTTGGAAGAGCTAGATTATTGTATTCGATGGAATTTGAATTCAAAATATTTTCGTATTTCTAAAAGTGTCCAATGTTGGCATTCCAAACATCTCCTAATTTGGCTCGAGCTTTTATTTTTTATTTTTCTTCAAAATGTCAATGCTCAATTCGTTACACCAAAGTCTAATTTCCTTAAGACATATAGCTCACGCGACTAATGACCAAACGTCTGATTCGGCATCAATTTGATTTGTTGGTGTAAAATCAATATGAGCTTCTGGTTATTTTGCTTACGTTCAGTTAATCAAGACTCAATCAAAATCATCTGCGTTCAAATCTAATTTGTCAAAATTTCTCTAAAGAAAAGTTCTATTTATTTTAATTAATTGTATGTACATATTATGTATGATATAGGATACCTAAACATACAATTATCTATTTCAATTTCTAAGTAATAAAACTTGAAGGTTTTATATTTTAAAGCATTTACATAGAATGCTTTGTCAATTAATAATTTGATGCAAGCATAAAATGTTGTATCTGTAAATTATCAAAAATAACTTGTTCCAAACGATGAAGTATATGACTTATTTTGTTTATCACAAAAAAAATACTTTGTCCTATGTTTTATCGGATGAAGTCAAATAGTAAGCTAATGATATCAATCAAGGTAAGAAAATGGGTTTGGAGGCTGGAGACTCAGGATTTGCCTAAGCCTTGCCTATATAAAATATCAGTCCAATTTATACAATTATCATCAATCATTCGCTTAGTCATTGAAGGCTCAAATACTCAGCGGATTTTTCATAATGATGCAGCTTGTAAAGTCCAATTATTATTAGATGTGTGTTATAAATCATGACATTGGTTTGATGAGATTTTGTGTCAAACAAAAGATTAGAATAGCAACAAGAAGCAGAGTTATGAAGTCCATGCAAACTATTGACTTTTGAGACGACGACGGGGTAGGAGTAGGAGAACTTGACGACGATGGAGAGATTTGAGTCAGCGTTGACGTCATAGGGGTAGTAGAAGTTTGATTAAGACAGTAATCAGAATGTGTCCAATTCCCTTTAATGATATCGTCGATGTTCCTACGACCTTGTTCCTCGCTGCAGAAGGGACTATTTCGTGGATTCCCGGATATTACAGTTTTGTTGTAATTTGACACCATGAGACCATTATGTAAACAGTATTCTCCAATAGCGTTTGCAAGGCATTTATAGACATCAGTGTATAATCTAGAAAGAAATGAATTTAAGACACTTCATATTATACCTTCTATTAACATAGAATACAGCTTGGTTTTCGATATAGTAGGAGGGGATAATGAAATTTTAATTTTTAAACTATAATTTTAAAACAGAGAAAACAACCTTAAAACCTCTAAGTTATCCTGGTATTCTGAAATACTGTACTTCATTATCTTCATTAGACAAATACGTTACTCTTGTGTATAATTTCATTGCAGGTGATTGGAGCTCCAATTTCCTCTTCGGGTTGTTGGCTCGCGATCTACTTTTATACATAGATAATGCAGAAATGGGTGTTATCAAGAACGTAAAACATGAGAAACTCAACGTGGATTAACAAGCTTCAATTTCCCAGTATCATTGAAACTTAAAATGTAGTATTCAATACTTTAGTGCTAAACGTAGATCGATACCCTATCATATACTCTTAATGGTCAGCGCTCTATTTCATGGACTACAATAGAAGTGGCATTTTCTATTTACATGTCAAACTAGTATCACGTTATCAAGTAAATCAGATTGCAATAGATTACATAGCAAACACTAATAAAGTCATTTTGGTATTTTGTATAGAGAGTTCTTACTTACCTGCATAATTTCTCGTCTCCTTTATTTTCCTTGAACGCAGTCACAAAATCAGATATACACCTCTGATACTCACTATCAATAGGAACATCACAATCTGAAAGTTCTTTAGGAGTGGTTACCGTTAGCCCACCAAAATCACAGTTTGTCTGTAAATAGAATAATAGTACAAAATCAGCTTTATCAGGTATAACCAAAAAATTTCCAAATTATATATGGAATATAATTTCCATGGAATAAAATTCTATGGTGTTAGAAATAATTTTTTGCATTTTAGATTTCCTCGCACCTCATTGGACAATCACTCATTACCTGGAAATTTAATGTATACCTTTTCCCTTAACGGAAAAAAACTTTATTCTACAATCAAAACCTTCACTCACATTAGAACAATATTTTTTATTGAGATTTTTCACTTCCATAAGCATATGATTCAAAATACTCTTTGATGAGCATGCAATAGACTGTTCGGATCGAAACATTTTCAAATGCTAAATTTTTCGTTTTCAGGTCAAAAAACTTTTTTACAACTTGAACTTACAAGAAAAGCTTTAATATAAAGAATAACGTCTTGCTCCACCTTTGCAATGTTCAGGTTAAGTGTATAAACGTTTGTTTTTGTCATTTTTCTTGCACAATTATCAACCTTCTATATGCACTTGATATGCTATTATAAGAAAAGATAGTAAAACGAATTATGAAGTACAAGAAAATGAAGTCAATACCATTGTTGCAGTTTCGGTGATTGTTTGTGCATGATACACGAAAACCTACTTTTGAATTTCATTGAAATATGTTTCGTAGTATAATTAAGGACAAAAAACTCAAAAGATATCTCCATGCACCTTGTCTCCATGTATCTATTTATGGAGAAAATCAAGATTTAAATTGTTTCTGGAATGGGCATACACGTAATTTTTCAAACTTACTGATATTGTTGTCTCTGATGTTAATTCTCGTTTTTTGGTATTCACGGCAGATTGGATATACAATGAAGGTATTCTCCTTAAACATAATTTTAGCACCTCTAGCCGACAGTCCACAAACAAATTATACTGAGACCTGGAAAAAAAGTAATGATGAACCACAATGTTATCAGTTGATAGAAAATATTAACTACAGTTGACGTGACTAAGGCGGCATTTCCCGTACTATATATAATATATACTAAATAAATAAGAAAGGATGAGTCAAAAATGAAACATAATTACGCTACTCCGAGTTTCATTTTTGACTCATCCTTTCTTATTTATTTATTACCGCTCTGGTCCACCATTGAGCACTATTTCAGTAACAGCGTGGAAAACGTAATGATCATAATCTGATCTCTCATTTATTATTATAATTATACTATATAATAATAGTAATAATAATATTGTTACCGCTTATATATCGTATGTTGATTTCTATTTTATGCGCTTTACAAGGATGTAGATATTGTGAAATAAATTACATTTTTATTACAAGATCAAAAGAGATAAAGCATATATTTACTATGTTGCATTGCCTTGAAAATAATTGACATGAGTCAAAACTTGGTACTATTCAGTGATTTGTAATCGTAGATTGTGCATTCTCCAACAAGTGGAAGTTGACGCTTTTTACGGATTGATCTTGTTCGATCAATCGAATTCAAGCTTAGAGGATTCAGTTTTGAGCTTGCTTCTCCCAAATTGTCAACACTTCTGATTATGTTCGCATTAATGTGGTAAAAGTAGAGGCCTATATCATGTAAAAATATTCATGTACATCTGATCTAAATAGTTGAACAAATTTACTTGAATATCTTTGTAATTTTACCTTGTGCAAAAATAACTCAAAACTGATATCAAATTGGAGAGATGAATATCTTCTCGATCGAGCAGAGGAAATAGTTCAATTGATATAATTTATAGAATTTGTAATAGAGAATTCTGCAAGTGAATGTCAATCTATATACAGTCGTCCCTATCATAATGGTCAATTGATATTGTTGAAACGTTGGTTCCTTTTGAATTTAACCTGTGTATATGATGGTCAATCCTCTAGAGTGAAATAGCATTTTCCATTCTCATATACCTGTTATCGTAGTTCTGCTTCATATGTCGAATTTAGTCTCCATGAGAATTATTATTACATGAGTATGATAACTGTTGATGGAAGTTGTAAACTCAAAGACGTAGAATTATCTACTGCTTTTGTCTTTTTATTTATTACTTTCAAAGACACAAAATAATTATGCTAATTTCACTCGTGCCTACCCACAGCGCACCCAGATTATGGAGCGTCACTGTTTCAAAATATTTCAAGGCTTGCCATGTTCTAACCTTTGTTCTAACAAAGGATAAAAAAGGGAGACAAACCAAGTGAGCTTGAACTGATTTTGAGCGTTTATAAATAGCAAAATGTTTAAAAGTAAAAAACTAAAGCGGATTCGCATCTACAACAAAACACGAAAACACAGACTGACAAACCCTTGTTTGGAAAACACATTGATAAAGTATATCCACTTATCTTTGCAATTATTGTGTTCGCAGTCAAATTTTTATTGGGTCTATATTGTTTCAAAATTGTTGTCATTGACAAGAACACTATCAGGAAACTGTTAAATGATCCACAGGGCTACACTGCATCGTAATTATACGTGGAATTGCAGGCGACCAGAAAGGCCTTGATGGATAGTTTAATCCCTTAAATCAATAATTTGCATTTATCGACTCTTATCTTTGTTTTCCTGCAGAGATGTATGCATTTTTTCTAATTATATTGCTTACCTGCAATGGTATAGAAGCAAAGCGCTTCTTTTATCTGTAGCAGCATCTTCATGTGAATTCGATGTAGTTTTGAGTAGCTCAATTTCAGGACGGAAATGTTGCAGCTCAGTTATCTCGTAGTTTTTTTTTTATAGCAAAAGAATCGCCTACGCTATCACACATCTTATTTATCATTGTTTTCTTCAGTGCTTTGCAATTGTTACAGCTCAGTGCCTTGATAACCAAGTGTTTTGTTTCTGAAGCGTTAGCGAAGCACAAAAAGTATCAAGTTTATAATTGATTCCCCTGATTTGTGACAAAAAAAAAAAAATTTCTGCGTAGGTGGAGAATAAGCACCGTATCGTCATTATAAAACTACTTTATGGGCACTCTGTATGTCTACTATTCTGATTTAATAAGCCTCGTCGTTTTGAAAACCACAAAATCCAAGACAGATTTTATCTTCGCATACCAAAAGAAAAGAATGCTACTATACGCAAGCATAATGTGACAATGTTAAGATGGCTAATAGATCAACGATTCGAATGAGTAAATGCGCATGCACAAGCCTAACTGATGTCTAAAATAAAATTTAAATGATATAAAAGCTGCTAATACTTTTTGATGACTCAGACACGAAGTTCCTGGTGTAATTTCCGAAACAGAGGGATAGTGATGTCACCTCCATTTTGAAACAATTTTCCCAGCATAAAATCCAGGCATTATTTAATGAACAAATAATACTTTGTTCGGGTATGAAAACGTATTTGAGACTTTTGAATTGACTTTATTATTAGATGAAACTGCTATTAATTACAAGATGAACTGTTAGAATGCTTGGAACTGTCAACGTCACTAATTATCAGGCTAATTTAGCAGAATCCGATCTGAAATGGAATCCACCAGCTATAATACTGTGGCGCGGGCTGTCGTGGTGGCGATGCTACTCACATGTACTTGCAAGTTAAAATGACATTATGAACTATATAGAGCCTGCATGCTCCTCATTATGGAGATTATTATTATTCTCTCTCCCTCTAAACTACAACCGGGTGAAATAGGTTTTCCTTGTACTTCTCAGCTTATTCTAATTTTGTAAATATGTTATAATTAGTTTCGAACAAAATATCAATACCACAAGGTTTGAGCAACGTGTAGCCTAGTTTCCTTTATAATTTTAACATTGCATTCCACGTATATTTCCTGAAATAGATTTCTTCTAAGATACTGACATTAAATTTGTACATTCTACCCACATGAGATTTCATTTTTACTATAAATGTTGATTGAATTAATAAAAATTATATCACCTGATGATGGCACAAGTAAATGTGCCGAAACGTTGTTCAAACCTTGTGGTATTGATATTTTGTTCGAAACTAATTAATAAGAGGATTCTTATAGAATGTTATAATTAGTTGGTGAATATAGGTTGACCATCAAAATAATGTCTACTCGTTGTAGCGCTTTTGTTTGCTTGGGTATTGAATGTTTACTGGATTCAAAAGCGGAGCAAGTGGTTAATCGTCCCTTCATAAGGTAAAACCAGTAAACTACATCTTAGCGTGGCTTGTGATAAAATGTGAATACATTTTCCAAAGTTTTAGAACGCATTGTATACAAACAACTCAAATCTTACATAGAATCATACCTTTACGAATCACAACAAGACTACAGGTTTAGATGATCTACTGTAACCGCCCAGTTAAATATCTCTGAAACAATTTAGGAAGCAATGGATGCTCGAAAAATGTCACCACTATAATCCAATCGACATGTCAAAAAGCATTCGATAGCATTAATTATAAATTTTAATTTTAAACTGGAACATTATCGTGTTAGAAATAACACAAGACAATGGATTACATAATATCTTGAAAATAGAAAACAGATTATACGTGTTTGAGCAACTATGTCTGAAAAGTTGATTTTAGCCTGCGGTATCCCTCAGGGATCTATACTTGGACCACTCTTGTTCACGATTTAGTAAATGATTTATGTAATGTTCTATAACTTCTATCGCAAGATACTTTTATCTTCTTTAAAACGGTTTTATCATATTTTAGATCTGCGCACAGGCTACTGTTGTACAGATGCATAATATCTTGGTCCGGCACCAGTAGAGAAAGGATGAATTTTCGTCTATCAAGAGAGGCTGGCTTTACAACAGCCCAGCACCACAGTGAGGCTAGTAGCAAATTTCGGCAATTTCATTCCGAAAACACATGCGAGATTGCAGTATCATCACTGATTTAACTTCTAAATTTTCTAATCAGAAAATTCAAGAGTAATATTACTTTTATTGCATCTGAAAAGATGGCTTCGTTCCGTGCTTTCAATAGATTTGCATTTCAGTGTAACCTTGGAAGGGTAAGTTTTGCATCAACTATCAATGACTCCAACTCTCCAGTCTCCACCTCGAACCCCGCATTCTTGCCGTAAAACAACTCAAAATAGCGCTGTACTAGTTTTGGTCCTTTTTTATTTTTGATTCAGCAGTCTCAGCAGACGTCTTGTCAAGTTATTATGAAACTCTTTCCAACTTTGGTATCAGTCAGGAAATGTAATCAGACTCTTGGCTAGGCCTACATTTCAAAATGTGATTATGTAGGCTAGGGCCCAGGTTGCAAAGTTTACCAAATGCGCGGGGAATGCGGTGTTTAACTCCTAGAAATTGCGCGAAAACTCTCAAATATTTCCATAAAAAAGTCAATTTGTGCAGAATTTGGACGAATTGTGCAGATTCATAGGATTTCATTGCATATTTCAGCTATTTCTAGTCAGAATGCGCTGAACAGGAAATTTCTTTCAAGATTGCGCGGGGATGCATTCCCCGCGCGGACCATTCTTTTCAACCTGGGGCTAGGCCTATCGAAAATGTTTTTTCCGCGCCACTTTAAGTGTGCATCCAGCGAAAAATATACTGTAAAAGCTGCTCGCTCAAGTGCTATCATTTGACGTGTTACATTCTCGCCATGCACGGTCGGGGTTTTGTTTATTCAATTTCACTTCATTTTGTCGCAATTGTCACAATTTCATTGGTCTGTGGTATATTTTTTATTCGTATGCATGTCAAAGCTCAGTATCAAGTCTGGTCTGGTGCTTGTTATTTTTATATATCGCCATATTTTGTCATTTACATTCGGGGCTGTCTTCCCTACCTAGTCCGGTCTGGGTTATAATTCTTGTCTTACACTGTCTGGATTTCTCGTCCTACACGGTCTGGCTTTGTTAATTTTACTTGATTTTGTCTCAAGTATCACAATTTTGTTGGGTCTGATGTATTATTTCCATTTGTTTGCATGTCAAAGCCCAGTATTTTGTTTGGTCTATTCCATGTTATTTTATTTATCATGATATTTGTCATTTTCATTCGCGTCTGTGTCTTTCTCGTCCTCAACGGTCTGGATTTCTCCACCTACACGGTCTGGGTTAGCAAATTTCACCTCATTTTGTCTCAAATATCACAATTGCGTTGGGTCTGGTGTGATTTTCCATTTGTATTAACAAAATACTTGGCTTTGGAATTAATAAATATGGAAAATATACATCAGACCAAATGAAATTGTGATATTTGAAACAAAATGAAGTGAATTCACAAAACAAAGACCGTGCAGGCTGGTATATAGGACGAGAATTAATAATCCAAAATTTGAAAGTGATTAGAATGAACCAGAAAATAATTTTTGAGTTGCAGAAAGGATGTAGTAATATTTATGATGCTATAAACATTCATAAAGCGCATGATCTACTGCTCTCCGATATTATTTGTAGCGTCTTGTTTGGTTTCGCCATCTTGTTATAATTATCGGTTATCCTATTTGTTCCAATTAGCTTCTTTTTGTCGAAATTTCGAAACTTTGAGGTTCTGAAATCAGATAGAACTGCTTAAAATCACATTTGTTTATAAGTATGATTGAGACTAATAAACAATGTATTTTTCCATAAATAATAACCCAAAAATATTCCGGTTTGAGTCTGAGTCTGGGTTTTAAGAGGCAAGTCTGAGTCTGGGTCTGAGTCTGGGTTTAAGATAGTCCCTGAGACTTTTGTACCAAATGCTAGAGTCCTGGCAGTCAAATATGCATGCGCGCAATGGCAACCAAGTGCAATGATAACTCATAGACTTTGAAAACTGAATGAAATGAAGTCTGCGCGAAAGGTAGGTCTATAAAAGCTTAGCATCAAGTTACGGTTTATGCCTGTTATATTTTGATCCATTCTAAACATGTAATGAATGCTATTGATTAATGAAAGATGGTAGGCCTATCAGAATAATGTGTAATACTCAATGGGACAAGAGTTCCCAATGTCAATTTTACTAAGATCAAATTCAGAATAATCCAGCCGCCCAGCAATCATCATTCTTACTCTTATTTGAAAAAATAAATTCCTACTATTGTCGATGTTTATAAATACTTCAAATATCAAACATGAAATCCAAAGTAATAGATTATCATTGATTTTGTTGTCAAAACTGATGTTAAGCTCGACAGCCCAAAACTGATTCAACTGGAAGCATCACCATCATAATCTCAACAATTTTCATCCTCGAGTTATCTTCCTTTCTTCTCAAATCTATTTTGAATTATCTCACAAACAAATGATTCTGTTCTAACTTTGGTAAGTGATTTATCCTGCAAATGTTCAATCGAATTAAAACAATCTTCAACAGAAATACCAACAAAGGGAACGGCAGCCGTCAAAATGAAGTGAGATGTAAATATGCGCATGCTTTCCGGACAATTGTAGGGCCTATGCGCATTCGTGTTCGACTGTCAGAACTTTATCATTTGTTACAAAAGTCCCGGTTACCAGGACTCTATCCACTTTGTTTTGCAAAATTTGCAATTGATAAGTTTTCTGTGTTTCCACTTGAGTACTTCACAGTTGTAATACACATAAGCCACAATTCGAGATTGCAAAATAAGTTGAGAGCCACTTTCTTTCTTAGATTTTGAAAACTATAACAGGAATAATACTGTTTGAAATTGTTAGGTTTGTTATTATCTTCACATTATTCTTTGAAATAATCTTCTCTTTTTATGTGTTTCATTTCTTCAGGCTACAAAGATACAAGGAACACCAAAATGTAAATTTCTATAACTGTTATTTTATTTTGTTTTAATATAACATGCATATAATATACTCAGAAGGCTACAAAATATAATAAACTTGGAATGATGTTTCAAAATCACTTTCAGAGGTCAGTTCAGGTCAACACCAAAATGCTCAAACCATCATCCTTTCTTATTTCATCCAAAATAATTGAGTTGTAAGTTACCAAAGTAAACCTCAACTTGATGTAGTAAGAGGAATTTTGAGTAAAAAATTATGGAAAATATTTGTCATCAAAGTTTTGACACTTTACACAATTTCCGCAACATGAAATCTTTGTTTTCCCATCTGTTCTTATGCATACAATTTCTCAGTGATAAAAGATATACCATTCTAAAGCTCTTTTTATTTCCCATCTTTTGATTTAGGCCTATATCTAAGCATGAAAAGCAAATCAGCTGCCTTTAAAATCATGATTTTATAAAATCTTGGAGCTCAATTTCAGATACAATTACCCAACCAACAGTTTCTTGAATTTGATGTAAAATTATTTTCAACAGCGTTTTACAAGATTGGAGTCTTTGTTTTCATCTGTAAGCGCTGCAATTTAAATTTACGTTTTTGCTAGTGAAATCCTCTCTCTTACCTCATGAGTGTTGCGTTCTTGCTCACAATTGCAGGCTGTCGCCTTGTAAAACACAGATCCATTCAATCGATGTGAACAAATTGTCACCGTGAAAGCAAATAAACTAAATAATAAAATAGCAATAAAGCAGGCCATTATAACTATTTCAATCAAATGTGTGGTATTATAACATAGCAACTACCAACTAAGCTTTTTGTGTCCCATTTGATCGAAATTAGCGCTTAAGCTTCAAGTGCCCATGGCTCAATTGACAAACTACTCTTACAGTCACCTTTTAGCCCTATGCTAAAAATCTCATTTTATCATTGGTCTAATTTCATTTCTAATTTACGATTGTAGGTGTAGGCTGCATCTGCATTTCTATGACCATTAGTTATACAGCGTAAAATAATGTTAATTTTAATTTAAAACAATGCAGTCTCGATTAGCTATTTTTCACTGTGATTTATGTTACAGGTGGTAAATTACTGCAAAGTTTGCTGTCAAATCCTAATGCTAAAAAGCTCAACACCAGTAGCAAACTGTATGTATTCATTTGCTGATGTAGCAAATCACTTCTTATTATAACCTTTAGTTTAGGCTGGGATTAGGATCATTTAGTGTAGGCCTATTTAGCTTTAAGCTCAGCAAACCAATTTTTTTCAGTTTTTGGAAAACTGATAGGCCTATTGTGTTGAATGTTCAATGATAGAACTGCTATGACTGCTTTCCTCTTGTTGCATTTTTACTCATTTAGCTCAAAAAATTTAGTTGCTGCTCATCTTTCTTGGAGTATTTGAATTGATGTGTGCTGTAAAATATTGATTAAAGCAACCTATCATCCAAATTGTAAACTTACTCTATAATAATGAATCATGCCATCTGAGTCATTTGCAAACTTTGAAACATAATGGCACTGGATTGCTGACAAATATTAGTCAAGTAGTAATTTATTAAAGTTACCATTAACTTTATTTAGTAGACAGCTAGTTACTGACAGTTTGGTACTCAAACTATAAATAATGATCTTAGAATGGTAGGGCTACTGTTTAGCTTATAGATCTAGGAAAACACTTCAATGATGTACAAGGATAGATCTGATTTCTGATTAGATTGTATCTCTATGTCTATTTACAAAACATGATTTTCAATTGTGATTTGAGCCAACTGGAATCGCTCTTGCCTCACCTGATAAACTTCTCATAGATCTGTGAGACATTATGAGACTATAATGCAATTGTATTGATGTCGCACAGCAGAGGCCTAATAACTGGACGCATGTCTCAAATTGTCACTTCTGCACACATCCTCCCCGTTCCTTTATCACCAATTTTTTACACTCTTTCAAAATATGATGGATTAAAATTATAGGTTGAAAGCACTGTCACAAGAGAAAATGTGCTCTACTATGGCTAAGCGTAACTTCCGTGCAGCAGTAGCTGTTGGTAAGTAAATCATTTTTCACTGAGATTTTCACTGAAATGATCGTCATCCTTATTTGTCTTTCCAATATGTAAAACTTGATTTATTGAGAAGTTGAAAAGCATTTTGCATTCTCTGTTCTATTATAATTCAGGATTTTGTTATCATTTCTCTATTATTATACTAATAGCAGCAAATATGTTTTACTTGTTCTACATGTCAAATTCCAAATTAATTCTTATCGATTTTGTTCATTTTTATTGCTCAATCTATGGAAAGGGTCTTTCATAATGTTGCCATGTTGACTGGAGTGATAGAGTCCGATTACTCTGTATTGAAATGGAGAACATCGAATTTTCTTATTATGTTTATTTTCCAGCATATTGAATCATTTTACTATTTTCATTTTATTTTCAAATTCAGGCAGCACTATTCAATTAATACCTTTGTTAGTAGCAGCTGGCGGTTTGGAGGTAGACAGTATGGATAGCCTTACGTCTGCTGACGATGAAGATACCTTTATTACGGAAGACGAAGCCTTGTCGGGCAGTATCATGACTCTCACATGGACGCAGAGGGCGAGATAGTATTGACTATCTGCGTGTCCAATTTACTTTGGTAGCTTTATAAGATGTTAATTTACATCGAGTTCATAAGTCAAGTAAAATCATAAATAGAGAGCTATTATACGCTGCAGTTGATCTGAATAGATATACAAATCTACTTTGTTAGTTGTAGTCACATACAAATAGCTTTTATTGTCATTTTATTTTATTGTCCATTGCATGTTTTACATTGTTTAGTTTCAATTGTTAACTTTTATTTCAATCTACTGTTTCCGTTTGGTAATTGTCCTTGATCAATCATGCTCTAATTTTCTCCTCAGTAACACAGCTTATTACTATTGACAATTGCCAGGTATTTAGTATGCAGGTATTTAGCATGCTGTCCCATATGTAGTTTAATCTCTTTAATTCCGTTTTGGTAAAATGTTCTAGTCTGCGCGCAGACTACAGTGTAGCTGTAGCTGGATTTTCAAGCTGAAAACATCACCACATAAGAGATCGACCAAAATAATAGATAGTCTGCACGCAGATTAAGAGGGGGAGCTATGAAACATTGCGAAGAGAGGCTGTTACATGAGGCCTCCGACATGCTTGATTTTCGAATCAAACAAAATGCTATTTCACATACAATACAAATTACAGTCAGTCCTTGTGAATTTATCTTCATGCATTTGTACTTATTCGGATTGAATACATGTTATAGACTGCTTTGATATTTCCTTGTACGTATTATGATACATTAATCTGAAATTGGAGAAAGGAAATTCATTGGAAATATAACAATATGTCAAGTTTTAGAAAGCTGATTTCAATAGTAGAGTCTCATTCCGTTTGCATTCGATGCAAGTGGAGGTTATTCCGGAACACCAGGATTGGTTCAGATGTAACACATTCTACAGAGGTATGCTCATTTCACGACCTGACCTATATTTTAAACTCGCCCCCGCATCGGTTAGCGCATTGAGTTGAACCATTTAGTTAGACTTAATAGTCTTAGCCCTGTACTGTACTCCTAAAACATCAATATAAATTATCGAAGTTGAGTAACAGAGTAAGGGATGTATGCTCCGTCACAATGGAAAATAATGTCAATACTTTTTATTTGCATATGTACCGCCTTATTCATTTATAGCCTATAGGTCGTTTTTTGAGCATTATGTAAAGTCTATTGTATACATGAAAGGTTTTATTTACAAATAGTGTCTAGTTTACATGCATGGTCTACTTTATAGATACGTTTATTCAAGTAATGGCTAATTTACAAATAACGTCTAGGCCTACTGATTTATAACGTCTACATTGCATAAGTAAAGTGTGCAGACACTTGATGTATCAAGCAAGTTGGCGTGCGTAACCAAAAGCACTTTCATTCCAAAATGTCTTGCCAAGACGTTGCAATCAAACGATCTCTTTGTGATTTGCCCGGCAATATACGGTTACCCAGCAGACACACCGACGTTGGAACGACGTTGGTTTGAGGTTGGAACTTACGTTGGAACGACGTCGGGGGAACAAAGGTTTTTGGTTGTATATGAAAGGTCGACCGACCGACGTATCCGACGTTGGAA
>JANVCG010115407.1:0-30778 GCA_025505365.1 Haliclystus inabai
TAATAAAATTTAACTAAGTTTCTATTCTTTTAATTTATTGTACTGCTAATAAAATTTATCTAAGTTTCTATTCTTTTAATTTATTGCACTGGTAATAAAATTTATCTAAGTTTCTATTCTGTTAATCCATTGTACTGCTAATAAAATTTATCTAAGTTTCTATTCTATTAATTTATTGTACTGCTAATAAAATATAACTAAGTTTCTATTCTATTAATCTATTGTAATGCTTATAAAATTTATCTAAGTTCCTATTCTATTAATCCATTGCACTGCTAATAAAATTTAACTAAGTTTTTAAGTGAGCTAATCTTCAGCTATTATCAAGAATTTTTCAAATTTCTTCTCTATTATTATAAGTTTCTTATGTAATGATCTAGTATCTGTTTGCAATCTATTTAATTTTAGGCATTGATTACATTATGCCAGAATATCACACGAAGTCCTCTGTTGCATCTTCCAAGCAAATTAAAGCTTTTTTATTCAATTTATTGTTTCATATTTCAGTTGTTTGTAGTTCTCATTTTCAATTTGTTGGTAGCCATAAGAGTAATTCCAATTATCAAATCACATGGTTCGAAATAATCACAATCAACTATAGTCAAGCGTAGTGGATATTGGATTCATGTAAATAACGGATTCAATGGCCTCGTAATCAAATAGCCTCCATCAAGTTACTAATAATTCAAATTTACCCACCTTGTACCTTATTCTTCCTTTTTATATCGAAATACATTGTCATATGTAGTCATCAATACGACTCTTTCTTTGTGTTAATTATGAATCATTCTCCCGTCATCTACTTTGCTAACACAAATGGTTATTCGGACGTTCAAATATCGTAAATGTTGTAAGTATTGTAAATATTGTAAATCCCATAAAATTAAATCAAACCACTGTTAGAAACCAAGATCAGACAGTCCAAATCCAACTTAAGATGACGATGGAATTTACTTGTAGTTTTTTAGTGGTACCATAATATTATGAATTTTACATCAGGTTTATCTTCATATCTCACTATCACTAGGTGAAAAGTGAAAACCAGTTACAAATCTTCTCCATAATTTCTTTTTACACTTCCACAAGTTGGCCACGGCTTTTTCTTCTTCTAATTGGTTTGAATAATATCAACTCTTGCATTCAATATACAATAACGGACAATGAGCCATTAAACAGTTTACAAAGGATAGGAAAAATTCAAGCAATAATCTGATAAAACATAACAAAACGCAAGAAAACATCTACAGCACTCTCACACTCTCCTGAAACGATGTATGAGAAGTTGAGTAAATCATGGCGAGTAAATCATATTTCCTACAAGTTGTTTTGTAGCAAATCTATCATCGATCGTAACTTTCAAACTAGAATTGTATCTGGGTTGTTTAACTTGATTAATTTGCAACAAAAATTTATTTGATATCTTACATTCAAAGTACGGGCTAATGGGGGCTATTAGTATTAAATCACAATGATTCCCCTTCTCATTAATCATATAAAAATTTAAAACCCTACCTTTTTTCCTGAAATGCATGTTTCATGTGGCGGTTATAGCCTCTGTCGCAATTCTGGAGCTGTTCGTAGCTGTGATTGTAATGAAAACTTTCCAATTGCCTCCTTCCAATACAACGTTTTCTAGGTGAATAAAAAACGGGAGAAAAACTTCAGCAAGAGCAGGATTATACTGAGAGACCCTAATTAGAGAATAATTGCATGTCCAACCTGATTGAAGGTGCACAAAACAGTTTGAATTCAGTTATACAATGCCTGACATGGTCTAGATTCCAGCACATAAAATGAAATATATGACAAAAACCGCCTGCATTTTGCATAAAATTCCAAATTTCCCGCCATTTTTGATTACAAATGGCGGCCAAAAACCTGAGTTAAGGCATTTTAGCACCTCAGCTGGATTTTGGTGGATCACAGCTTTATTTGGTACTTCACAGCAGGGAATCTACAAAATTCACAGCAGGGGCAAAAATGATGCCATAGCGGAGTTCCGCAGGGTTCTGTTATTTGACCAATTTTGTTTCTTCTATTATTAATGACATTGTCAATTGCGTTGAAGATCATTGCCACATCAAATTGTTCGCTAATGATGCAAAAATATTCTCATGTAGATCAAATGCCACGACTGAGGGTCTTTCAAATAGCATCGATAACACCTGCAAATGGTCCGAAAGATGGCAATTGCGAATTACATTTGAAAATACTTAGTATTTAGTGTTGGTAACTTAAAGAGTCTAAAATGACCAGCAGCCTTGTTGCAAAACTGTTTGAAATCTGGGGCCAGATTTCAAACTCGATTCCATGAAGTGACGTCGAATCCATTGTTTCTCCGACTGTTAACAATGCCATTTCCGGATTAGAGCGTCATCACGTCAGCATTCTTCACAACAAAAACAATACGAAGGCTGCTGGTCATTTTAGACTCTTTAAAGATACCCAGCTACAATTATAAATTATTTGGTAATCCTTTAAAGTCATTAAACCAAATTAAAGACCTTGGTGTAGTTCTTACGTCCGATCTAAAGTCATCGACTCATTGCTCTATTGTTGCATCAAAGGCATATTCAAGACTTTACTTAATACTAAAATGTTTCACTTGCCTCGACCCCAATCTTCTTGTCCGCGCATACAAAACGTACGTTCACCCTCTGCTAGAAGCAGATTCGGCAGTTTGGACTCCAAACCTTTACAAAGACATAAATACGATAGAGAAGGTACAGAGGTATTTCACTAGAAGATTGCACTCTTCATACTCTTCAAGAATTGATAGAGGAAAATCAAAGTCATACGATGAAAGGCTGCAATTGTTCGACCTTGAATCACTGGAAACCCGTCGAGTTTATAATGATTCGACTATAATGTTCAATGTAGTACATAATTTAGTCGATTTGGACATAAATAGCCTATGCAACTACAGCAGAAATAAGTATGTCATGCGAGGCAATTCTCTGAGATTAAAACCGAAATCCATCCCCAAGTTTATAGCCGTTAAAAACAATTTCATATATCGTGTTATTCCTTGGTGGAATTCACTGCCTTATAAATGTGTTTTGTCAAAGTCAGTCACAGCATTCAAACGTTCTTTAGCAGAAGTAGACATGAAAAAATTTACTGTTTTGTTCTAACTCTGTTTATGTATCATGTAGTGCGATGCTGTTATTATTTTCATAATTTATACTATTACTAAATTTCTTGTATATAAAATTATATACATCTTTTTATTGGCTGTACTTAAGTGGAAGCCACCAGCCTCCCTGTAGCTGCCTGTTACGATTATTGTAAAATAAACATACATACATTGATACATACGTATATACTATATATCGTATTGATAAACACAAACTACCCTTACATACAGTCTATATAGGAGCTTAAAGAGCAACGAGGGTGTCAGAAATTAAGTAAGCGCTTGTATCAGTGACAAGAACACTACCAAAACGTCAAATTATGGTATCGAATACGTCTCGAAACAAATGTCATTCTAAAAAAAAACAGCTATCAAATACATACTAATCTCATACCAAAGCAGTTTTTCGTTCTTCGTGATTTCTCTTTTTCCAACAATTGTGATATTTTTGAAAATGAAAATACAAAAAAGAAATAGTACAATCACCTAACGATATAAATTCAAGAAACGTTTGATAAACTAAACTCTTCGCTTATTTTCTTATAAAAAAGACGGGTGTTTTCAGAAACGCTAAAATGTTGAAGGTGTATAATATTTCTTTAGAGATTCGCAAGCAACACATGATAGGATAGAATAATGAGCCGTATCTCACCTGACTGCCAAAATATGCTCATCAACACTGATGTATTCTACGATCATCTAAACGTTTTGGCTAACAGAATGGTACGGCTTGTTGCCGTACCATTGATTCTTCGCTTCCGTTCTGAAAAAAATTATGTGCCCTCTACTTTTGCAAAAACTAGACACGTCAACTTATGCTGAAAACTACATCAGTTACCATGACAATCTTAATTAAGAACAATGTAGCTGTTGTTTCGATAAGACCAATAGCTGGCAATCAACATTCCAAAACAGTATAATCAATTCAATGGCTTCATTCGCGGGCACCATTTACGCAAGCTGCCCACTAACTGTTCGTTTACAGACCTTGGCTTTTAAATCAGATCCAGGCCTACAGTTTGTACATGTTGGCCTATACTTAGTTTTTGTCTTAATTGCACTAAGACAGGCCTAAGGAGCTGTTCAAATATTAAGGAGCAGGTTTTCGGATCTCAGACAACGATTGGGTTAATTTTCTAAAAACGATAAAGTCATCATTCTTTGAATGTGTTTCAAACATTTTCGATCAATCATCTCATGGACCAAGAAAATAGTAAGCATTTTCAATGAATTATAAGACAACTTTAATTTATTATAAACATTCGAAATTTCAAAATCCAATCATGATATTGGATTGCTCTTAGATTCGACATGATTTCTACGGAAAAGTATCAAAAATCAATTACTGCAAAGAGCCGCTTTTTAGTGAGATAAAACCTTTTGTGAAACCTCTCTTCGGAAAGTATAGACCAAGGGTATAGATGATTGCCTGAAACATCTGATGGCTGCTTTATAGAGGTGACCGTTATAACAGGTTTGACCGTAGATAGATATATCATCTACAATCAATTTGAGATGAATTTGAAAGACCGGTTTTGACACTCGCATCTCAATAAAAAGAAGGGTTGAAAAAATGGGACGTGAAACGATAAAGACAACATAAATACAAAAAGAGATGTCAAAACATTACGGGTGCATGACTAGACTGGAGGTGGCATCCAAGTATCGAGTAATAGACTAGAGCCATCTATTTACAAGAGTTGGGACACACCCCTTGATGTGCCACTCTATCTTTCATTGGTTAATTGTAAGTCATGTGATACATGGACGCCATTTTCGGGCCAGAAAAACTGAAATCGAACCTCAGAGAATGCATTCGAAAATGTACACGCCATTTCATTAGCAAACCACGAAAAACCATGGTTTCTTTCTGCCTCAAATTTACAATCTCTATTTCATGGGCCCAGAAATGGTATTCACAAGTGCGTTCGAAAATTTGTGTCTCAACTCTTGCGAATAGATGGCTGGGACCTAGAAAGTCATGTAATTTTGTAGTAAGTCCCACTCAAACATGGTGAATACAGCTATGAAAATTCGTATGGAAAACAAACAAAGACGAAAAGCTCCGTAATTATGAAATCTTTCTCAAAGTTCAATAAACATGAATATTGATTTTTCCAAAAAATTCTGATGTCGCCTACTACCTTCTTGTAAAAGTATAACATTTGAATTTGAGAGAAAAAAATACCCATAATTTGATAAAACCGTTGAACAATCAAGTTACGCAAAAACAGGTGAGTTCATTGTTTAAAAATTGGTGAACCTTAATCAACAACTCATTGAAGACTATCTTAAATGTGGTCTTAAATCTTTTGGGATTACACTTAGTAACACGAGGTACCTGTCGAGGGATGAAGAAAATCAAATGGTTGTTATGACTACACGCGCTGTTTTCGAGAGTAGAAACTCATAGGATATTAAGAAACTCAGCAGCGAGATCGGTTGACCTGGTGAAGAAAACCATTTTTTGGCTTTTATCAACTAGCATCAATTCATTTTCTGTGCAGGCTCTGTAAGATCATTTGAGATTTTCTCGTTGTCTTTGTATAGCGTTTAGATCAGCTTGTCTGCTCTGTTTGCAGTTTAACATTTCAACTTTTAAACGTTCAATTGTCGAATATCTGTAAACTAACCCCAACAATATAAGGCTGCACGTTAGCGTAAATCTATAGATAGAAATACAACCTGTATTGACACGCTGGAATTATTTCACAAAAATAAAGCAACAAACGATACTGTTTATATGATGGTACATTTTTCGATTTTTTTTGCAGTATCTGAAAGATCATTTGGATTTATCTTCTTGCGGTAACATTGTGTAGTTTAGATTCTAAACGATGGATTCAACCATGGGCTATACGGACTTCAGACGATTCAATTTGGTTGAAATCATAAAACAATTTGAAGTGACTTTTCATAACACAGTGTTGAAAAACAACCATATATTTTGGTATTGCAAAATTTGTTGTGAGAGAGGGAATAAAGACCGTTCAACATTAAAGTGCTGTATAAGTATTCTTTTTCCGGGATTCTCCTTCTACCCCCTGATAACAAAGTAGCTACTCATTTACATACATCCCAAAATGCATAGTTGCAGATATCAAAGACGTGAGGCATTGAATAGAATTTGTTCACTTCATAAAAGCTTTGGATTGCGTAGGGATCAAATTGCTTGCATTTAAAATCTGAGCGATCTTCAGTTACCAGTCAAGAACTGACCTTTCGAGATGGCGTCGAATATTAAAACACGAATTTCTGTCTTAATTGCATTGCTAGCCTTTATCTTAATGGTTTTGTTTAACGCAATGAGTGCTGTTCAATTCGAATCTACATTATTTGTAGATTTATTTAATAACATGACAAACAGTGAGATTTCTAATTTCTACGCAACTAATATCACGCCCGATGGTTACGCTTTTTCAATCTGGGGTTTGATTTACACGTGGCAAGGAATTTGGTTATTATTTGGCTTGTACCACAGCTTTCGTAAATCAACTGGTAATATTCTATCACCGTCATTGTATGCTGTTTACACTATAAGCTGTGTATTAAACGTAACATGGCTTGCCGTGTTTGCACGCAAATTACCAACGTGGTCATTTGTTGTCATAGCAACGTACTGGGTAACTCTAGGAATCGTCTTGTTTATTGCATATTGTAACATAGAGATAAATCGCGATCAGCTGACTAGAAATAATTCCAAACATTTATTATGTTTTCAAATCATCGTTGAAAATGGTATTTTAGTGATTGCAACATGGGTTACTATAGCAACGTGTTTGAATTTGGCAATTATGTTGATATACAGCGTTGAGTTATCGCAAACTCTAGCATGTTGTATATCCTTGGGAGTTTTATCATTCTTTCTCATCGTCTACTTTCTGATTGAGAATTTTGCTGTTCCGATCATTTTTAAATTTACTTTCATACCTTGGTTGGTTGTTATTTGGGCTTTGATTGCAGCCCTGATGAAGAATTATGACATTGAAAAACCTGAATCAATATTTACTCTTGTTTTGTTGGTTGTCGTCGCTTTGATGTTGTTGATAAGAATTGGACTTTTGACACGCAGATCAAGAACATATTCCGCTTCAGCAGAATTTGCAATGAAGTAAAAAAAGCGGATTGCTACTGTTTATCCTAAAAAACTGTCGTTGCCACCATCTACCTCCAAACTATGATCTGAAATATATATTTTCTGATTTGTCTTACAGTAATTTTGTTAACTCTTTTGTAAATCTTTTGTAGAAAATTACTGTAGATGAATTTGCCATGCAGGATTCAAGTTGTCAACATTAGATGATATATTATCCTATTCAAACACCATCGTTTTTAAACAATATATCCGAAATGCGAGCAGCACAACGGAAACAGCTATCAATTTAAAAAAGTAGATTCTTGAGCTTACTTAAACGATTATAAGTGGTACTTAAAACTTTAAACATGCTAGCTTCTACTCTATAAAAGCAAATTTAATTAATGCATACGTAATCCACGACGATAGAAATACATAGGGTCATAGAAATTTTGTAGGGAATAAAATCTTCTACAAAGACTCGTAGAGATATATTTTAGGAACGGACATCAAGTGGAAATATCATTTTCAACAAACTATGATTATAATCACTATATACAATAAGTACAACAAGTGGAGTGATTCTAATAACAGAGACAACGAAGGACATTGGTATTTATACACGTTTAATAAGCAAGGGTTTAGTGCACTCAAGAAAGACTTGAACACGCTGCTATTCGGATTGAGTCAACATGAAACCAGAGCAACCTAGATCAGCACTTCGCACCATGCAGCGATGGACTCCACATTTATCATTTATTATCTAATATGTGTTATAGGTCTTAACGTAAATCTGCTGATATCGTATACATAGGGTCCTACAAATCTGTTAATTGGCAGTGTGTATTTAAAGTATTCATTTATAAACTTAGAGTCAGACAAACTGTATATCCTTCGCTTTGTATTGGATATCGAGCTTATTCCAACGTTGGCAATTCATCTTACAGACAGGGGGTTAGGGGCTATAAAAACATTTGGATGCTGTAGTGTACTGATTGAAATCTTTAAATATAAATTTAATATTCTAAACGAGCACTTCAAATAATTTTTAAAGATGCATGAAATTGGTTTTTGCAATTAATTACCAGACAAATTAAAGAAATCCTGTGATATATGCCCAAAATATTTTTCAACTTCGATAACAGGTACTCAATAAAATTGGTACGACCTAAACGACAGCTTCTGACTGTTATCTGCAGCGTTCTGCATGTAGCCAATGAGCGAGGGGCTTGAGACGAAGTCCAGTCTTAAAACGACAGCATCTACAATATACTGCCTAAGTGGAGGTGGCTTTCGCAGTAGCAGAAATATCACATAGCATTGACATGTTTTATCTCTAGTATCTACGGTGATTGGGCTGGCCGGATGATGAAACAAAGAGCTTGAAATCAAAGTCTGAACTTGCAGCTCCAAATTTCACGCCCCTGGTGATATCATGTAACTACTTATCCTCCACAATAAATGTTAAATATATTTTCCGGAATCAATGGCTGTTCTGAGAGCAAGCTATTCGAGGCTTTCAACGGTGAGCCCAAGTTCTCATCTTCAAAACAGATGCATAATGTTAAAGTTGGCACATATTCAGGTGGAATGAAATCACAAAAAAAAACTACATTCAATAGAGGTCAATAGACGCAGAAAAAATGAAATGAATTGAATAAAAAGTATATTAGAAATGTTAAATGATATTGATATGAAGATAAGGATATGATATAGATCATATAAATAAGATATTAGTTCATTCATATATATTACAGAAAAAAAGATAAAATGCTTGACACATATTCAATGTTGGCAAGCAGAAATGTTTACAAAGTGTGGCTGCATTCACTGTAGTAAAAAATTAACTCATAGATAGCTTAATAAAATATGGCTACTGCTCTGACGTAAACACATGTTAAATAATGTAATTTCAAATCGAGCAAAATCACTGCGTTGGAGCCTCCAATAATGATCGAATGAGAAAGAGCTACATCATTACGCCCTGACAACTAAGACCATCCAACTACAAATGCTTCAAAATTGATCCTGTGTTGCAGCAGAGATAATCACATTAGTATCCATGGTGAATATATAGCCACGCCTTTAAAAAACCACCATCAAGTGTCTTTGGGAGGCAATTCAGTCAATAACACTGCTCTAATACTACAAATCTATGAGAGATTAGGGGTAAAAGCTTTGGGAAAGAAGGTTACCATGTGTAAAACCAAGGTAGAAAAGCAATATATCTAATTTCCCCAACAGCTTAGGCTTAATCTTCCTCATTAATTTCAAAGAGAGAAAATTGTAGAAATTCTGTATTTCGAACTACAGTCAAACCTGTTATAGCAGTTACCTTTATAGAGTGGCCACCTGTCTATAATGGTCACCCTTACAATGTCCAAAAGTATTTTCTATTGAATCAACCCTGTATATAAGGCCACCTGCATATAGTGGTCAACGTATCTGCCTCTCATAGCTGGTCGTTATACACAGGTTTCATTGTTTTAATAAATTTATAGTGGACAATTCTCATTTAATAAACTGTTGTTCTGCAACATTGAACTCAAGACTCTATTATATAACTGATATCACTGGGTATACTGTTATCAGGTGACCTTTATAGACAGGTGACAGATTTGACTGTGATAGAAAACTAGTGTATCTAAACATATACTAGAGCTACAGATACATCACTTCTGAAAGTCTGCATACAAAAGTTGAGCAAACCATTTCTGATTTCTGCTCATTTCAATTGAAGCTTGCAAGAAAATGTATATTAAAAAAAGGCTGGTTTCGTTGTTTATAAAGGCAGTACTTGTTATAAAATAAAATCAATCAACAGAAAATATGAAAGTTATCTACAAAATTTAAAAAATGAATTACTAAAATGCTTTCTGTATTACAATGCTATTTCCCAGTGCGAAGTGCTCATTCGGTATTTTCTGGATTAGCTCCTAAATCTTATCATTTGTTTTCCACTGTGAAATGATTACAGTGAATAAAAGTGGCTCTTACTCTAATATCCAGGCTACAGTGCTTCTAATATTTGCCAAAATCCATAAGCAAACACTGGGCTGAAACCAGCTGTCATTGCCACAGATAATAAATTAACAGCGTTATTACTAAGCAAATCCATACCACAAATACGTTTCACATTAGGACCAGGTTTATTCACAATTTTCTTACTTTCTTCTGAATAACCTGAGAACTGCAAAGTCGCTCCAAGTATGGAGTCAATCATACTACCAATAAAACCACACAATGAGCTAATAAATACTATTGGCCATTGGACGGGATAATAATGATGATAATCAGATAAAAACATGAACATGTAAAGAGTACCAAAATATATGAAACCTATTGTCATACCGCCGCATATACTTGCCAGTGTGCCAATAATACTAATACCACCATTACACCCTCTAGGAACACGACGTAGCATTAGAACATGCCAAGGGTTCCCTTTACCAGTAACTGTACCAATCTCGCTTGCCCATGTGTCCCCATTACTGCATGACAATGCACCAATAAAAGCCATGGTTAAGACTGAATGAGTAAAATCTTTTTGAAAATCAATCGGTCTCTCCCCATGTCCAACTTCAATTAAATATAGCACTGAGATTGTTACTGGTAAACAGCCATTACAAAAAACTTGGATCCAATCTCTTTGACCCCCTAACAAAGAAAATCCCACATCAGGATGCGGTATTTGGTTTCTGCAGCAATAGGGGACAGTAGCTAACTAGAGAGGGATCACTTCAAATGGGGGCTCTTTCTTCTAACTAAAGATGAGGGGATCAAGTTGTGTCATTTATACGTGTAAACAAACCTTGATCTGATCCATTAAAACCATAGAATTTTCATTAAATTTTTTAAATCTAAGAAAAGCAGACATTGTTTTAGACTCACTCTTCAAAGAGTTTTGAATAATTTTATGATCTATCTGCATAACAGAAACATTGTGTACTTCTTCCTACCATTTAAAATAGTAACGAAGAATCTACTTGAAATCTTGAAACCATATTAGTATGATCTAACAGGATTCAAATAATTTTGCTTTTCTTATGAAATTCAATCAGTGAGCTTGAAATTGAAATGATCCAACCAAGAATGAAGTCTAAATACTATTCACATTATATTTGATTCATAATCTTTTAAATTAGCTACATTTTAGTGATCAAAATAGCAACCTTGTTGAGTAATGATGTACAAAACATCCAAAGGTTTCCTTTCACTGTTCATTTGAAGTGTTACATTTACCAATTTAGAAAGTAAAAAAAACACTGTTATAAATTTTCTATACTTTCCATTAACCAAAATACTATTATCTATCATTGATTCTGGCTGTTTCACGCATTTTGTACCGCCTCAAGAATTTGAAAGAGTGAAGATTTGTCTGTGAGTGCGTTAATAATCTGTTTGCAAAGGGCAAAGGCACGACACAAGCATAGGCCGTTTTACAGATTTTTGCATTTTTCAAGGGCGCAAAAATCCTTTTTGAGCATAAGTCTGTAGTAAAACCTTGGAACACCTATACTTCAAGTGTCTACGTCAGCTTGAGAGGTTTAAAACATTACCTCAGGGGCGGCCCTGTCGTACTAGGGCTATGCAAACTGGGCTACAGGCTACTTTCCAAATTGGCTTGATATAAATTAAATCTAAACAATAATCAACATTTATAGATTTTGATAGGTAAGATGACTCTGCTATAATCGATTAGATGTTGGCAAAACACATGCAATCTTGGACATAGGCCTCAAAGACTCTTTAAGAGGCAAGATCAACTAGCTGTTGTATTCACAACAATAATCTACATTAATAGACCTAGTCATCAAGGCAATGAGAACGAGAACATTGAATCACATCATGATCCTTACCAGCTTTGTGTCCATATTCAATTCTTTCTTTTTTAACGTGTCTCCATTTCGTTAGTTTAGACGAGGTCAAGAAGAAAGTCAATAGACAAATACAAAAAGTGTAGCTTGTAACTGATACAAGAAAACCAACGAAAAATGCCAAAAAGCAGCCACTAAAACTTAGTGACTTCTTCCGATAACCACGAACAGATACATAAATTGATAATAACAAACTGAATGATATACGCACCGGTAGGGCTAGGAATGAGTAAACTGGAATCATTTCTTACAACGAGACATTAAATACCAGATGCTCTGTTAAAGATTGTGCATGAAATGTCGGCACTATTTGGTAATTTCCAGAGCGATTGGCCGTCCTGTTGCAGATGCCTCTTTGAAGTCGTTTCACGAGATTTAAAATAATCGGCAATGGGCGATAATTAGCCTGCGCACAGACTCTACCTGTGAAAACGTTTTTAATCAAATTAGTAGTAATAATTTAATCTACTAATTTGGTTAAAAACGTTTTCACAGGTAGAGTCTGTGCGCAGGCTAGGCGATTATGCGATCTTGCAAAATTCGCACGAGTTCCGTTTTTCGTTGAGACCTTTCTCAAAAATGCGGGATACAGCATTTTAATTGAAAAATTACAAATGGAATTTCTTTTGAATATCTTCCTATTTATTGACAAAATGTTGACCAGCAATTTCCTTAACGCTAGCTTACAAAGTTTACCCTTCTCGTTTTGGTGATCGCCTACCTTGGTATACACTGAGTAGACAGTAACACATTGGCTGTTGAGTGTTAAACAGAGTTGAATATATCATGTCAAACTGTCAAATATTGGAAACATCTTTAAATCTATGAATCAGGAATACAGTCCAGTTCAGTAAAAACGATTGAAGTAAGAGCTAGATTGGAGGAGAGCTTAACGCACATTTACATTTATGATCTCTCCCTCATTATGATTAGAGTAATTTTCAGCTTGATTCAAATAAAATTATAACTGCTCTCTTTCTCTATTCATTTTGTTTTAAAAGAATGCTTATGAATTCTCATATGGGACCTTCTTGAAAACTCATTTTTCAGTTCTTAAACTCATTTCTTATCATTCGAGCACCACATTGAACATGGATTGGCTATTAAGACTTGTAAGCATGCAGATTAAATAGAGTCAAGTAATACTCAAGACAAAAAATTATTAGCTGAAGTATCATTCTCAAGCAAAAAATTGATAAAAGGACCTCAAAGTACACTAAATGGGTTACTTTATAAATAAATACTGTTGGCCGTTCAGACAGGTAATTCTAGGTCAGTGTACAAGACCAATGGAGACAAACAAACTGTAGGAGCCTTTCCAATTTTTTTTAATTTCAAATGTTTATTGGTTTCATCCGTTTATCTTAATAACCCATGAGAGCTCAAACAAAGTTTTTATATAATATTATTAAACATTGATATGTCAGATTTGGAAATCAACGTATAGTTACTTCCCCTTATAGATCAATCCACAGTTTTCAAGTTAATCGAAAAATCTGAGTCTTCATTCTACAGAACAGATGGTTATCGATGAAGCGGGTGTTTCAATTCAAGAAGGCCCCAACACTATTGAGCATGGAGTCTGTCCCGCAGAGAAGAAGCCATGAGGTCACATTTGGATTTAAAAACCAATGCTTTGAGTTACAGAAGTCGAAATAAACAGTTGTATATTTACAAGAAAGTGTCGATTAATGAAATGAGGAAAGAATTAGAAATAAGATTATAAGTAGTAAAGGTAAGGATTAGATATGAATTAAGTTTGCAGTTGTTCATTAACATGTATTTTGAAAAACCACACGGTTCTTTAAGCAAGAGGTCAAAGATTAGCATTCAATTAGTTAACTCGTCTTTTAGGGCAATCCGATGAATATACAAAACATGTTATTGTCTGTCTAAATGAAAATGGCTACAAAGACATAAAATTGATACCATTTATTACCAAGACTTCTACACAAAAGTAGCGTATAATTCCCTGTTTGAGAATAATCTGCTATGAGAATTTCGATGCCAATGGTAACCGAATTTTATTTCAAAACGTAGGCGTTTCATAACATCAAATTGTTGCCACAGAATAACTCAACATAGAAACCACATGACTGTGGGCTGTTTCTAGTAGCTTATTCTCGATTTCTTAATACTGTACCGTGATTTACATCGGGAGTAACAGATATCGAAGTCTGCCGATTGTTTACGCTCAATCAATTCAAATGTTAGGATTTGAGAATAAATTAGCAACCAATACATAAGACAGTACCATTGTACAGCTAAATCGTTCAATATTTCCTAGAGCCGATAGGTATATATATGTGTGTCGTAAAATTTTTCCAAACCGGTACTGTCTGATTTAAAAAGAAATAGTGACGAGTATCCACTTTAGCTGTTGGGACATACAATCGCTTGTCGTGACCTCCTGTAATCGATGGTGGAGAGTTTTTGAGGCTATCTAAATTGCACAAAACTGCCTTATTTACAATAGTGTAAACAGTTACAAGATCTGCTTTTATTCGACGATCTTTCAAGCTTCAGACGATCTAGGTACGATGATAATCGGTATGAAATACGACGATTCATGTTTAAATGTATAACAAACCGAATAACAGGCGAAGTCGATTTTGTCCGATTAATAACCTCGTTTCTTAGTTTGAAGTGTATATATCACCAAAAATGATATTTCACCAGTAGATAGAGCTCAATTTTCTATCCGTACATGATGTTACATTGGGAAGCAGTAAACATTCGTTAGATATGATGTATTTTACTTTACAGAGAAATAATTTAACGAGATGTTCACGTCAATTCGATGGCTTGCCATTGCTGTTGTTGTGTTATTGCTGAATGAACAATCTCACGGTAAAGAAACGAAGAAAAACGATAAAGGCAAATTAAGTATGTAAATGTATTATCTTAATCTTGGATCTAGATAACGGATCCGATTAAAGTTGGAGGAAGATAGGATACAGTGATTCTAAATTCATAACTGTTTAAACTGTTACCTCAATTCAAATGGTTTCAATTAAATAGTCTACTTAATACATTTACTAATTTCTGTGTGAAATATGAAGCACAGCAGCTTTTAAATTTGTAAACAATAGGCTCAGATACAGCAGCCTTTTCCCTCACTATCAATAGAAAAAATTATTTGTAAGACATCAATGCATGATAACGGTGACGGTAGTTGTCGATTTACTCCAAGGCAGATCATCTCTCTGTTGATTACAACCAAGCGTCCACAGCAGGCGATACAACAAACACAAAGAGAACTTTTAAAATATCTCAATTAAGAGCATCTGCATGTAGGCTCAATGCTGAACTGTGAATCCATCGCAATACAGATAAAGGATTAAAGGTGAACAACGATCAGATTCATTTCGCATTGAGACCACAATCTAATGTCCCTGTTAACAAGTCCACCTGTCTATAGCGACCAATTATTTTCTATTGCTTCAGGTGTAGATGATTCTTTTGATGATTTGATACAACATTTGAGTGCCAAAGAAAAGAGTTTATTTAAAGAAGAACTTGTTAAACAAGAACAACATGCCAAGAAATTAAGTAAGATACAAATGTGATAAAACCAGAATTCCACTGTTGTGAGATTACCATCCATGGATTAAATTCTGATTATTTATGAAAAACTGACTTTTAATTGAAACTGTCATAACGGTCAGCTTTGAAAGGCACTTCCCTTTTGTGAACGGTCACTACGCATTCGAAGGATGTACACGGTTGCAAAAACGTATTAGCTTCAATTATCATGTACAATACGAGACATCTGAAAGACTATTATCTGAAAACATACTTTCTATCCTACGTGTAGCTAGCTAACCGATGTACCACAGTTAGTCAGCAGTTCGAGTGTCACAGCTTCCTTTGTTCACCATCGACGAATCACTTGGAAATCTCTGTTACTAACAACATGCTTCTGCATTAATCAAATGCCGTCGTTAAATTAGGACATCGACGATCCTGCGGGGAGGGTGTTAGTCCCATATAGCCGACAAATAGGGAAGTGACAATTTTAGGGGTATCATTTTAATAACAAGCCTGCAGTAAGTATTCTTTACTTTTATTTTCATTGCCATCTATTTTTCAAATAAAATAAATATAATACTGGCATTAATATTGGTGAATTGCAAGCAGAACGACGCATGAATTGTCACACAGTATATGACATATCGAAAAAGAACAGTTTGATTTGATAGCCTGCTCGCATAGACCTAAATTTTGATCCGCTGTAAATAAATAGCAATTAATAAATTATCAATAACAACGACGATATGATTTTTGTCTCTGCGAGGCTATAGTACAAATACTTGTCATATTGTTCACAGTGCATAAGCACAAATAAGGTTATTTGCAGGTAACTGTAGACCACTAAAGCATACGATCAATTCTATTCTGCTTTCTTTGCAGTGGAAAAAGCTGCAACAAGTCATAAACGCTCTAAACCAGCTCACAAGCCAAAACCACAACCAGCTCAAGCAAAAGCAGTCCATCCAATCAAAGGTAAGATATTTGTCACGTGTATAAAAACTTACAGTATGATTGGACAGAAGTAAACAGTAACCCGTGGTAACCAACAACCAGACACACTGTTGTAAACATAGAGAAATATATGTAACTTATACGAACAAACAAAAACAATGCAACGCAGTCGTTACAAACGACAACGTCAACAGAAGCAAAATTTATTACATTTCGATACATTCAATATATTATAGAGTTACATACACTAATTTAACATCAGATAACCACTAAACAATACGTACATACAGTCACTAATTAACAAATGACAATTTCCCATATTATTTCCATGGCATCAAAGTTTGAGAAAGCATATCATTTCCAAATTATAACAATTAACCAATCAGAAGTAACAACCAGTGTAGCCAGCCAATCACCGTGATCCATATTTTAACGCAGAAACCTACCAATTAATCGAATCTAGCCAATCAGTAAACAGCAAGTATCGTGATTAACCAATCAGCATAATCCACATTTTGATAGCAAAATATATTAGCATTTCAATTCACGAGCTTCCACAAACTGCATTTAGACAGCTTTCAAAAATAAAACTGCACCTTACCGTTAATCGAAACTAATCAATTACCAAACGACACATTATATAGTCAGCTAATCAACGTAAACCATATTTTGATCGGAAAACATGTATTAATTTTTATAGTACAGTTCATCAAAAAGTCTACAACCAGTGCCTACTTCCCACGCAGAAACCTTTCCATTAATCAAATTAACCAATCAGTACAAAAGAGATCATGTAGACAGCCAATCAACGTGAACCATATTTTGATTGGAAAATATATACTGTATTAATTTTTATAGTTCAATTCAAAGAGTCCACAACAGGACATAAATTTCCCATTCCAGCTACAAGGAAAAGCAGCCTTTCACCAGGTACATGACGCACTTTATTTATAGAAAATTAATTTAAGTCGGCAACCGACTGCAAAGTTACTAACGATCAAAAAAACATCCCCAGATTAATCAGCACTTCAATTTTCGAGCTTTCATATTCACAGATAAAGGGGATTTGAATTTATATACAAAAATAAAAGATTAATAGTTTCTCATCAGCGGCTCATGTCAAAAAATACCACTGTAATGATTTTTAAATTCTATTTTCGAACTTAATTGATGATTTGAAGTTACAAAGTTACAAATTTGTCCTCTCAAATTATATGTCGATTAAAAATCCAAATATCGAGGGAGTAAGAACGTTCCTGTCAGCAAATTTCAGGGGAGGCATTGGATTCGGGATCCTAATTGCTATTACCCAATTTAAACGGTTTTTCTAAACAAGTCCTCAACAACATGATTCATAGAGCATACTTAAGTGCAATATAAAATGTTATCGAATAAATGTTGAAGAGATGGCTATTGGTCGTTCTTTCCAAAGAATAAGTGGGAAATTGTTTTGTGATATTTGTATCTGTTTATGGCGACCATAAAACCTGGATTAGTGGTCACTCTAGCTAGCCAATTACGATAATACTCTATGTAGACGAACCGAAGCCTCTACTTGAGACACACGGAATAACGACCACTTGTTGGTATGTGAAGTTTATCGTTAAATTCAACGTACTTTTCAGGCGCTGCCACACATCAATCTACAAAGTCCTCTAAACAACCGTTGACCCTAGAACAACAGATTGAAGCATTACAAAAAAGACAATTACAGTTGAAACAACAACAGCAACAAGCTGAAGCATTGAAAAGGCAACAAATCAAACAGCGTCAGCAACAACAACAAGAGGCTCAACGTCGTCAACAACAGCAAAAACAACAACAAATACAAAAGCAATATGCACAGTACCAAAGAAATCAAATGCAGAAAAAACAAGCCATTGTTAAACAACCTCCCATGAATGTCCAACTTCCAAATGGAGGCAATCCTCAAGTGTATGACGGTAAAAATTTTCTACTACAGTTTTCTTTTATAAAAAAAAACTTTCTTGCAAACCTCACGTTGAGTTAGCGTTGGAGGTTGAGAAATAATAATTAAATCATTCTAGGCTATAAATTTAGCTAATGAAAAGAAAATGAAGTGGAGAAATAATTATCTTTGGAAACCCTACGAGATAAATAGAGCAGTACAGGATGTAGAATTAAATCTCAGGGTATTTACTAAATGTGTCATATGTTTCTGTAAGGGTAAAACTAAATCAAAATGCGTTTGAAATACTTGTTGTGAATGCCAGATGTTAATGAAATCTTATTGCTTTGTTTACTTTCTGTCTTCAGCTAAGGATAAAAGATACCGCGTGTTCTTTCCAGGAGTTGTGGGAGATTACAGTAAGTTTAAACATCAAAAATTCAAAACTGTAAAAATAATAATGCAACAGTCAGATAGATGATTCATGGTATAATGTTGGTGGTAATGTTTATCTTGTTACGTCAGAGTTATGAAGATGGAGTCACATCTGTTTATTTATGAGAGAAAATTCAGTTCTTGATGCGCGCATTTGAATCGAAGATTATTACCCCAAAAAATATTAAAACTTCCAATTGAAGATTTTTACCCCAGCATTGTCCGTGATTATTCACAGCCCCTTTATCCTTATCTGAGATGTAAATAAACCTGCTCACTTTTGATAAAAACAACAACAATAGTATAATCTAAATCAGACAATACAATTCAATTCGTAGGAGACTGCAATGAAACCTGTGTGTAGCAGCCATTTATATAGTTGTTCATTGTTGAACATTATACAGATGTTCAAGTTACGAAGTTCTTACCATGAACAGGTGGCTGTTCTTTAGGGTGAGCTTACTGTTACTGTACATGCACATAAAAATTCCAGCGTTTTTCAATTCATTTAATAGATAGTAGAGCCGTAATGATGATCAATAGGTACAATATTCAAAACCATTAGCCTTTCATAACAGAACAATGTTTAAAACCATTTAATTTGTATCGTGTTTTTACTTCATAGGATCGAAAATCGAAAAGAAGCGCAAGAAGGCAGTTAAAGCCACTGGTAAAGCTCCCGCCATTTTAGATCCTGGTGTTTGTGATCCAGATTGCGCCCATCATTGTACTCCCTACTGTGATTTCCGTTGCTGTGTACCTAATTACCAATCAACACATGGAGTCAAAGCCCCATCCGTTGATCTCCTCAATCAGTACGGTTCGTGTAACGCACAATGTCCTGGTTATTGTTTCCCGTTATGTGATACGGCTTGCTGCTCCAGTGGGGATCCAGGACAAGCACCAATGCCCCAACAACCGTATGGTTATAATCCTCCCCCACCTATGCCGCAACAATTTCAGCCCCCACCCCCAATGCCATTTATGATGCCTCCTCCTCCTCCAATGCAGCCACCACCACCCATTGTTCACTCTGGTACAATTATGTTACAACCCCCACCGCCCCCTCCTATGCCTCCACTTCCAATGTGCGGAGAGTCTTGTGCCCCACAATGCTTTCCAGGATGTGAACAGGCTTGTTGTGAAGCGCTACGTCCACCACCACCACCGATACCCATGCAACCTCCACCGCCACCGCCACCACCACCACCACCTATTTGCCCGGGAGCATGTCCACAGCAGTGTGCCCCATTATGCACTCCTAGCTGCTGCCAACCTCCCATGCCACCTCCGCCAGCAATTCCGCCACCAATCCATATACCACCTCCCCCTCCGCAAACATGCGGTGCTAGCTGTTCACCCACCTGCAAGCCATTGTGCACACCTGAGTGTTGCACTGCAATGAATCAGCCTCCACCGATGCATCATATGCCCCAACCAATGTTGCCCCCACCAATGCCTCCACCTATGCCTCCACTTATGCCTCCACCTATGCCTCCACCAATGCCTATGCCACCCCCACCTTCACCACAGCCATCTTGTGGGGGAGGATGTCCTCAGCAATGCTTCCCAGTGTGCAACCAGCAATGTTGTCAAGGTCTCAGTCCATTAATGCCAGCAGCTCCACCACCTGTACCACCACCACCTCCACCCCCTCCTTTACACATAGTCACAGGGATGGCAATCAAACCAATGCCTCATATGCCACCACCTGCTATGCCAGTAGCACCGCCGCCGTTACCACCACCACTTCCACCTCCACCCCCACCCCCACCACCAACATGTGGATCTAGTTGTCCATCGTCATGCGCACCTGCCTGTCAACCATCATGTTGTCAGCATCATGAATCTGGTCCAACTCCACAACTTTATGTCCCACCCCCTATTCATCAAGCACCACCCCCTCCACCCCCACTACAATGCAAGGGAGACTGTCCTGCTGCTTGTGCCCCACATTGCACAGATATATGCTGTGATGCAGCACAACAAACATGGGACAAGAAGTCAAAGATAGTCTCTCAACTGGCACAGTTATGAGAGAAAGAGCAACACAACACAATCTGACCCAACACATCAGACGCTCTGAAATCATATTCAACATCAGAATTGACAGATTGAAATTACACAAACGAAATGGTAAACTAAAAACTTATAATATGCTTTGAAATCACAGCTGTTAGTTTTGAGAACGACCTTCTGACAGACAATTGTGAACAATCAAAAGCAGCTAGAAATCAGTAGGAAAGAAATTCAAAGAATGCCCACGCAATTAGATTTTGAACATTCCTATGGTTTAATCATATATTTTTTATAAACAAACATGATTCAAAAATGTTGCTATAAATATTTCGTTTTCAATAACTGTACAGAAAGCTTACTGGAATCACTGCTTGCAAAAGTGAATCACAAAGTTTATAGTGATCGCATAACGCTCATTTGGAGCAAACGTTTTTGTTCAATATTCAAAATCATTTTGAATTGATTGTTCTAAATACATCATTATTTTCTTTCTCATATCTGAATTTGAAAACAGTGCTACTACAAGATTTATTTATTATTTTTTATTTTCGAAATACCCATTATGGAATTAAAGGCAATAAGATTGTAGACTGCTATGTATTAATATATGTACATACGCTAGAGAAATTGTAAAATTGAGGGAAAAACAAAATAAAGGTCCTGCCTTGTTTTTGATGTGTTGATCTTCTTACCATAGCAATTCGAACTGATGGACCAATCCTGCTCCTTTCTCTTTTTTGATTTCTTTTTTTAGAATACACATGAATTTAAAATGAACAATCGATCTTCTTCTTTCTGGAAATAAAAAATAATAACCTTTGCTGAATAATAAATATCAAATTTCATTTCTAATCAACTTCTCAAGTTTGACATTAATACATATCACACACATTGCAATGCGACACCGGCTCATGCTCATGTCGAGAGGCACAAAAGGAGAACACAGAAAGGCATAAAAAATCTTGAGCCAACACGCAGATGATTTTTGCCTTTTAAGTGTTCTCCTGGAGTGCATTGAGTTGTGACATGGGCTGGTGTCACAAAGCAAGGTATGCAATATTTGTTTTGTAACACATGTACACAAACTTAAGATTATTAAACTTCTAGTACATTTGAATTTTAATCAGAGATGATTCATGCATTTTGAAAATTGATTGAGACTTTTTGTAGTTTGCTCTTTATTTTACAGAAATTCCAAAATGTTATGAATGAAGACACCTGTTCAATTCCTCATTTTAAAAATGTTGTTATTATTATTAAAATGATAGTTCATAAAACGGAGATTGAGAAAATTTTTTTTAACCGTTGATTTCAATAATCTATTTTTTGAGGAGGTCCTTTGTATTTTGATTAATGATGTTCGATTTTCACCTCTAACTCAGGCACTCATTGTTATTTAACAATTACTTTCGAAATCTAATAGTACAAATTAGGGCTCCAAATGATTACATGGTAAAATTTTTAACTCGATTTACTACTCCAACAAACTTTTTGTTTACATTTTATATCTCTTGCGGCTTTTTGAAAACTCTGAACTTTACGTTGGATACCATGTCATAGCGACATGAATCTTAGCCAATCAGAATCTGGGGACCACATTGGAAGTGTTACAAAACAAGCTGATATTATGTACGGATGTATGGATGCGTGTCTGAACTAAAACAAGAGTCACTAATGCTTTTGTTTTTTTTGAGAGCACAACTTCAGATTAGTTTTACATATATATTATTAAAAACAAGTTTCACAATTTCAGACTCTACTTGAGATGAGCTTACACGCGTGAATCCTCAATGGCACTCCCCAACAGGTTCCAAAATTTGTATTTGAAAAATCATACACTCATAATATATGGACATGAATTGCTATTTAGCAATTTTTGCATAGCTCATCCCTTTGTAATTTGAACACCCTGCCACGATATAGTAGTCTTGAAAACTTGGATGACTTTTCAACCCTGGTAAAATTCAATTTAGCTTTAGATGTAAATGGTAGAGTCGGTCCCTTATGGTCAATGAGCAGTACTGATGACGGTAAGTCAACTAACACCAAGAAACAAGTATTTGTCTGCTGTTCTATGTATCAGCAAATTATTCTCAAATAAAGCTCGAATTTGAATTACAGTATTAATTACTGCTAATACAAAGCCACTAGTAGTGAAACTTCAAATTCATAACATATTTTCAAAATTTGAAACACAAAATTATCTTTCAAAACATTTGCAACAGTTCACAAAATATTGGGATACTAGAAGATTGTGAATAGTTAAAAGGAATTTAAATTCTCCACTACTGAGGATCATGTTTATTTTCCTTAAAAATGTTTCAATAAAAATATACAAGAAAAGTCTGTCAAGTAGGAATATCAGTTTACAAAACAAGTAGTAATTATTCTTATTTATGGCGCAATGAAAATTCAAATAAAATGAACATAAAACTATTTCTTCGTACCTTGATCCATCGTAATAATTTATTAACAGCAGCCATTGCATTAGATTTGCTTGTTAATGGGCTAAATGATGCGTACAATTCAAACCCAGATGTAATCTAAATCAACAAAATTAGATTTTTATTTACTGCTGTCCACCCACACAATCCGATTCCCTGCTCGCTTAATGTCCCAATTTTTATCTTTACCAGAGTCAGGGGGTATGTTGTAAGGGGACCCACTTGAATGCATGGCAAAATTGTCAATCTGAACTGCATTTATCAAAAATTGTAAAACAAGAACTTTGACAGAAAATCTCTAAATGGGGTTTCAAATCCTGGTTGCATATAAGCGAGAGCTTCATGTATTTCTAATTGAATTTTGAAACTCAAAATTATTCCAGAAATTTGCCTCACTGTTGTTATCCCCAAAGGAGTTGGTTTCGAAAAAAAAAATAGTTTGACTTATGGAATATTTCGATAGAGAATTTGATACTGCACGGCGTTGCGGTAGAAGATTCTAGAAAGCTAAGATGGTGGTACGTTTTTAAGTGACTTTCAATGCCAACAGTGCAAAAACAGGTGTATATAGCCCAGACATTTGTGGTATTCATGTAGTTTTACTTGTAGCCCATGTTTACGAATGTTGAGGACAAACAAAGATTAGCTTATAATTGAGTGACATGTGTCACCCACCCATCCAATCATCATATCTTTATTGCCAACGTGACAAAGTAGTTTCAATGGTCGTGATGACGAGTGGATACGGTGATGCATAAAGAGATATTGATTGAATAACCTTTGGATACAAATAAAAAATTATGATCAATCAATTATTGTCTATTTGTTAAACAGAAGTTACAAAAGCAATAATATCACACATAGATCTAATAGAAGGTTGGAAACTACAGAAACCTTGCACATCAGTTCCAGCATTATTCAAAATGCTAAATTTCGTCAAAGTGTAATTAAGACATTTTTTGCACAGCTTACATTTTCTGTGCTCTAAATATAAATTCATTTGTGGCCAAAACTTTTACCCACACACTAGACACAGGATTTGAGTTTGGTATTAGAAACAACATTTTGAAAATGGTATTAGCTACATCTAAAAGACAATTGCCCTACAAAGCGAAATGAGAAGGGAAAAACGTTCAATAGCATCATTTGTAAAACAATTCAGTCATATCCAGTTTGAATTTCAATTTCCATTTACACGTTCTTGAGAGGATCCAAATACTTCTAGAAGCTGATTGCGTAATTTTAACATCAACATAAAGTTAAAGGAAAAGATGGTAAGTAAATAACCTGTCTTGTTCTACTGGTGAGTTGTAAGGTGTTCCTACTTCAGGGGACGTGAACTGCGCAGTGCTGCGTGATTTGTATATAAAATGCCATAATTCTGGGATACCGACTTGATCTAAAAAAATGAGGGAATTAAACATTTTAATAGGCCTATGCTTTAGATGAAAAAAGGTGTGAAATGACAACAAAAGATTGGACATTTTAAGACATTGATGCATCTCTACAGTATATTTTACAAATAGAAAATGGTCCTCTGTGTTTTATAGACTCTGATATAAACATGTTGGATGCATAATGAGACATGAAAAAGGTTTGAAAAATCCCGAGCTGGTAAGCGAGTGATTTAAGTCTTTTGAGAGTTCCAAACACAATTATTTTTTATAAAACTACATACAAAAGTCTTTTTTGAAATCAGAGGGGATACTGTGCCGAAATACTTTGGATAATTTTCTTGTAAGAGTTTTGTGTAGAAATGAGACTTGATGTCAAATTATAAAATTGAAGGGTCTGGTTCATCTCAAATGTTTCAAATGAAATGACATTTTTTTAAAACCAGACTTCAGTTGTTTAGATAATGAATGATAAGCTTACCTATAGTGTATGTTTCTCGTTTGGCAGCTCTAGTAATTGCATCTAAATAATTGTTCTTTCGAAGTTTCTATAAAAATTAATCATACAGTAATTTGATAGTTACCTAAATGAGTACAATCACATACTGTATATATGATAATAAATGAAAGAGATACAAAAGGAATATAGAATCCATAAAATCAACATTTAACATCCTAGGTGGATCGACACACTTTCGTAGGTTTAGTGCTAGGGACAAGCAGAAGGTCGAGCGTACAAACTTTTTAAGAAATTTTGAATGAATTATATTTTAAAGTATAAATTATTGACTTGGAATCCTTGCTTATTATTTCAGACATGAGAGTAAGGCTCAGTCAAAAATGTTATATTATGCCTGTTATTTGTACAGTGATTTTGAGACCACTACAATGTGAGTTACCACAAAACAAAACTAGTACTAGGTTGCAGATGGCTTTGCTTCACTGAAGGCCCTGTTCTGTTCTCTTACTTAAGAATGAGCTACCCTCTTTTCAAAGAAATCCATTACGGTAAATGATCATTAATTATGTGATCTCACTCATAACACTGCAGATCCAATTTGATATATTATTTCATGACATAATGATCTTGGTTGTAAAGTCGGCAATTCCCCTGGACCATTTCATCTGTCATAGCCAATATTATTTTTGCCAATGTAACACTTGACCATTGGGCCTTGTAGAATTGGAATACTTAGTGCATAACCTGTATTAGCGTACACTGATAAGGCTGTTGGTGTTAGTAGTGTATGTCATAATTTAAAAATTGAAAAGTGTGCTTACCTCTTCAATCTTTGCTCTGGATTCAGCCAAAGAGAAAAACGCATCTCTGTCTGTCGATAGCAGCAGCAGACACGCTGGACAATCGTCACTTAAATAAGAGACATGAGCATAAAGATAACCGCTGTTATCAAAACGAGGCAGACAGATCGGTGTCCAGGATTCAACTGTTTGAAATGCCGTAGATGCACTGACTAGATTGAATATGAGATGAAGGTCTGAAAAGAAGAAATTGGCAGAATTGGAAGCATTGTTGCTTAACTGGTTAGACTGCGAGAAGTTTCTAGTGGAATTCTATAACATGGAGTATTTACCAAATATCAATCAAGTTATGAATTGAAATGGAAATGTGCGATGCCATGAAAGAAGATCAAAGAAAAAAGAATAAGCAAGCAACACAGTAGTAGCAGAATAGCTTTCGTCTTTATTCCGATAACATTGTAAGTAACAAATGATTGAACAATATTTTGAATGAGAAATGATAGGAATCTATGTAAAAACATTTCCTACTGATCAATGTTGTCTAGATTACAATAGAATGGCGATAGACAATAGACAGAGAAAACCTCCTTCCGTCTAGTGACTATGGAATAACTAACAACCTTGGGGAAAAGACTTGTGTAGTCAGAAAAATTAAGTCAGGAGTTTGACATTTTAATCAATAATTTTAGAAGATTTATACTTCCTTTTTATAAACCATACCTGATTCTAAGACAATAATGATTTTATACTGGGATTAGTCTACAAGTAACTTCATTCCCAACAAACATTGTGGAACTTGGTTAATACCCCTTTTTAATATCCCACACAAATGAGGTTAGAATTTTCCAATCTCTGTACAATCTCTCATGTTAGTAACCTCACTTAATATCCCACCCTGCTTAATGTCCTGCTTTTTCTTAGACTAGTTCCACTTGTCCCTTTGTTTACGCAAAGCTCAATAGCAGGGACAAGTAAAATTTCTCTGCAAAGAGTGTGGAGCTCATACACAACTTTTTGTGTATCACCAATCACAGTCGAGTATACGATTTTCTAGCGCTCTGATTGGTCAAAAGGTGATGACGTTTAACACTCATTGCTAGTTTGTTTTTGATCGAAGAAAATCATTCGCAGCGAAGAAAAGCATCGTAAAAGAGGGATAAAAATGAAATGTTGCATTTACAGTTTTAATGCCTTATTGATTATTATTGCTATCCAGATTGGATACCTTGTACCATTTCGTTCAATGAGATCAAATTTTGGTTAACAAGAGACAGAATAAAGTGACTGTTCTGTTCGATTTGTGTGCGAAAGACACGTCACAAAAACGTTTGAATTTGCTAATATTCTTGCAAAATATTGATGAAATAGTACTCATTTGATTTACATGTTAAGTTTGGATCGTTTAGCCTTGATTCACAGGACTCGTTGTATTGTAAAAACATTTTGCATGATTTTATCGCCACACATTAAGGTGCAAAATTTACTAGGCCCTATTATGAAATAAATAAGGCCTAGAGAAGCTGGTCTAGCTTTTTCTCTGATCCAGAGGGGGGGTATTAAACAAATTTGACTGTAGGAACATTCTAAATAAACAGAGGATAGTAGGCCTTAACAGAAGAAAGAAAGATTATGTATTTTACAGTTTCTTTCAGATTATGCTTACGATCAAGTCACGAGAAGAAGTCAAAAACAGAATTCAGTGGCTCACCTGAAGGATGTAAACTAAAATTCTTTGGTCGAACCATCGTAACTAATTGATTCGATGCCACAAGAATAGCGAAGACTAGATCCTGTAATCATAAACAAGATATGAGATTTGAAAAAGACGACGATGGTAATATTTGCTAAAGGATAACCCTAACATTATGTATTACTGTACATAATTGGCTTGCGTACTGTAGCAAACACATGGCAGCAGCTTACGCCAGTTCATAGTTGGATGATTCACGTACCGTGGGAGTAGCCTATAATTGTTGAGGCATGGCACGCCCAGTGATAAAGCACTATTGGTAGACATAAAGATGAGCCACCAATCACAAAATACATAATACACAATTAACAGTAATACAAAGCATCTAATGGCAGATAAATCAGTGCTCTTGTATTGTAATCTCAGCAATAGACTTAACAAAAGAGTAATATTAATGTATGTTTTAAACTGGGACAGTTGGCGGATCCTTTCCGTCAATAATCAACAGTCCGGGACTGCATTAGTATGAAACTTCAAGTTACAGCAAAAAAATGTGTTTCTTTGAATCATTTACTAAATTCAGAGCTAGTTATCACGTTATTCTATCAAACAGTGATAAAAGGCAATGAAATACCAACCTGGTTGAGAAAAAAAAAGAATTTCAGAAAAAAGAACAAAGTTGATAAACTGCATTGGAAAATGATTACCTTTGATTTTGCTTGTTGAAATGCTTGACTAATGCCATCACGAATTTGCGATGCTAAAGGTAAGCAGCGAACCTAAGGCCAGAGATTTAAACTTGACTTCAGTTCAAAGTTATAAACATAATGAGAGCAGGTGTTGTTTTCAACTTTGACATTTGTCAAGAAATACGTTTGAAAATATTTAGTGAAAATTACTATTTGGAATAACAGTGGATTTAGTAATGTAGTAGCCAATTCATGGTCCTACTCAATTTAAAATGGGCATTTCATAAATTTGAGAACGTAATTCATACAAGCAATAAAATTGGTAAACAAAAAGTTTCTGCCAAATGTAAAATGCATTTAATGAAAACAGTGGGTTGCATAGACATTACTTTACTTCTCTGAAAAACATTATTGATCTGAGAACTAACAAGACAATGAAATATCAGAAGCAGAAATAAAACTATTGCATGAACATGTGGAGAGGTCTGGTATTACAGTAATAACAGACCCTATATATAAACCACACATACATAGTAGATATAATAGTATTGTATTTGGCTGGCCACCAACAGGGAAAAGATGAATAAGGGTTACATATAACCGTTTGATTACAGAGCCTCTATGAAGGTTGACCAGCTTGGTACGTCAGATGTTGTCGCCACAAAGGGCAGACACGAAGAGAGAGAATTACATTAAGGCATAGCTATTTAAATTTACAAGGAATATGTGAAGACAAACGGAAGCGTTACAGTTAACATAGGAAATAAATTATGATAAAACAATACACATAAAACAATCAACTACACATGAAACTGTGTGTAAAATAGTTACTAGGTTTGAATAATAATTATTTTCAAAATTAATACTTACGGAACCTAGTGAAAAACTTGGATCTTTACTCATCATATTGAGCAGATTATCAATGAATTTCTCAGTTCCTAAAAAATCAATAAACATTAAACAATAATGCTTATTATAGTTTGTAAATATTTACATTGTTGAATAATAGCAGATATTATGATAATAATTGCTTTTAAAAATTAGAACAGAATTGTTTGTTTTCTTCCCTTGTCTTGATGATCTCCCCACTGATCGAGATTGAAAAAAAAAACACACACACACAAAACGGGGAATTTGATGGAACTTCAAACAAGTTTGGCTTTAGATTCAATAGACATTGCTCATTCATTAAACAAAAGATCAGCACAAACTAGGTAGACAATAGTTGGTTAAAGATAATCATGAAGTGATGTAGAAGCAGGGTTTGGTGAAGAATTTTACTTTCCTAATAATCAAAATTGATTTAGGTTGCTTCGGCTTTCTTCTTTCAAAAAATCTTCAAAAATAATAAAATTGTAGTACTATTTATGATGGCGTAACCTTGCAACCTAGTTTCTTGGAAAGGCTGAGGCAAATTCGGAAGAAAACTCATGTGATTGTGAAAGATTTTTGTTCTATTGTCGAATAAAATTAAGAAAAATAGGAGTATCCTTAATTCTGAAGGCTAAAAAACGCAATAGGACCTATTACTTTGAAAATAAAGTAAACGAAAACGTATCTGAACATTGATACTGGGAAAAAATTGTTTTTGTAATTAAACTCATGTTCCTCATGGAGTTAAGAGTATGTTGTCGGACCTAGCCTTGACTGGATGTCATCAATTTTTATACTGCCTTTTGTTTTTGATTATAATCTTTTATATACTATGAGCCTAGAATAGCAGTTGTGATATGATTTTAGGTAAAGTGCCTCCTTTGATTTCTATATTACCTGATAATAGCTTTCTTAAGTCATAATTTCTTCGTTGTTCAAAGATGCGATTTAATTGGGTAAATGTCAAAACACTCAAGACTTGGTGGTAGACATATGTTAATTGAACAACCATCTGCAAAGTAAACATATGAACAAACTGATGTTAAAAATAACACAACTAAATAAAATCACTGTGCTCTTCCTGATGCCAACCAGAAGTTTTCTAGTAAAAAATTCGAACTGAGATTGCGTGGAAAAGGTCCACTGCCATCAATACAATGGAATAGCTAATAGAACAGTTCCACTTGTCCCTTTGTTCGCTGCACCCACTAGCAGGGACAAGTACAATTTCTCTTCATGAAGTGTGGCACTCATACACAACTGTTTGTGTATCACCAATCACAGACGAGTATGCGATTTTCTAGCACTCTGATTGGTCGAAGGTGAGAACGTTTAACGCTCACCGCTAGTTTGTTTTTGATCGAAAAAAATCATTCAAAGCGAAGGAAAACATTGTAAAAGAGGGATAAAACTACAATATTGCACTAGTTTTGATACCCTATTGATCATTATTCTTAACCAGATTAGATGCTTTGTACTATTTTGTTCAATG
>JANVCG010115408.1:0-13956 GCA_025505365.1 Haliclystus inabai
ATCTCATCCTCGGTTGAAAGCTTACATTGGTCTGCCTCTCACGGTCTCCGTTTCTTCGTTCTAACTTCTTCTTTCTTCCATACTTCTCCCTCGATGACTACTTGCATACTAACTAGATTTACTATTTAACTGATATTTATACTAACTCTATGATTTCTAAGTATACAAAGGTCTTCATCATGATTCGATAGGTAAACAAACAGAGGATACGCAATTTTGAATATAAAGTACAAGTTAAATTGAGCAAGCAAAGTGTCTATTAAAGTTGCTTAAGAAATATATGCAACTTCATTTGGCTCAACACAATAGTCAAGGCTATATACTACGATTCCGTAGGTTCTATATAATTTAATTTCTATGTAAGTTCAAAGGTTAAAAGGTATTTACAAATGTCTGATTGAACTCTAACTGTTCTGTTGAAATTACATTGAATTTATCGAATTTTCAACACCCAATCATGCAATTTAATCAAATTTCTGCTTTAACTGTCGATAGTTGAGTAATGTATTATTTTCCTGAACTTTTTTTATCAACTGTCGACAATAAAGTGAACTGTTCAAACTGACAATAAATTCACCACTTTTTTGAATACTTATTGACATAAATAAATCGTCTAAAAATCATATCTTAATAGAATTAAATGGCGTCTCAAGAAAAGGCATTAAAATGCTTTCACCAGCTATGCTCGAGTGGCAATAATTAGCACATCGAAAAACTCTTTTTGCACTTCAAAAATAGCAAATCATTGACTGCTCGATTCCCGTTGCCATTCAATTCCTTCTCTGGTCGATCTCCGAAGGTGCTTCCCTGAAATGAAAAGGGCAATAGAAAGTTTTAGATTTATACGAGGACGAGTTTAATTCCCACTTACGTCATCGCGCTTGCGCAGTTTTAATATAAAAAGGGGATTCCCCTGAAACTCCTGTTTTGCTCTCGCGTATTTACGAAATTTTGAAAAAATTTCGTACTCTATTTTACAAGTTTAGTTTACGTCTTCTGACAGGAAATTTAACAATGGGCACAAGGAAATCCAGGGAAATATCACGACTTCTACACACTACATTTTTCTGTGATGACCACAAAACTTTCCTCAGTCCTTCCAAATTGAAACTCGTTGTAAATCTCTCGTTCGTAAAAATGTAAACCTCCTAATGATGATAAACTATCCAATCAAGCACTTCACGGAAGAGCTGTTATGCACTATCAAAATTTTAAGCTTCAAATGTTTCTCGCTCTTAATTTATATACCGTGGAAATAAAAAAGGGATAAGATTTCTATAAACATGGAAATTATGACATGTAAAATGGAATTGCTTCACGTCGCGTTTGTTTTGCCTATAGCTCAAAGATTGCTGTTAACAACATATTTTGTTGTCAAACTATTTCGCCACTTGTCCAGCACAAAATTTGTCACATCGAAATCTTCAAAAATGTTATGTTCGATTAGCTTATTCTTCCATAGAAATGAGCAATGCTATGCAAAGCACAACAGAATCATGTTTCATTAAGAAATTATTCAAACCAAAGACGTAATTACCCTATAGCCAAAATGTTTACTTCCAGAAATTCATATCCTCAACGTTCTCTTATAGATTATGATTTGGAGTTTCCTTGAACATTTGATATTCAACTCGAACTTTTAATATGCTTTCCCAATGATTCAAGAATAATAAATGTACTAGCTGCTTCTTTCAGCCTATAAAAGCCAACTTACTAGCGTATTTTACTTCTGATTCTCATATTTGGTGACAGTTCTAATCTTGACTTGTTCACGATAACTGTTTATGGTTTTCTTTTTAGGTAGTATTTACTGCTTTAAGAGGAAAAGATTTTCGTGGTGACATAGCCTTAGATGATATATTGATTACAGAAGGTGCATGCAGTGGTAAGGACTCGATTTTCATTCGATTGCTAGTACTAAATAAATAAGGTATTTTGTTTCATCATGATGCAGTATGGTGATGATATCTTCTATTTCAACGTATTTATTCCGAATCTTTATACTCAAGTGTGGTATGGCAACAGAATTCGATCAATGGTACGTTTGTGATACTGTGCTACTATACTATGTGCAAAACATATGCTTGGTAATCTTACCGATTGGGAACTCTCTCAATTACAATATCAAGATATATGACATCAATATTTATCTTGAAATAATTTTGTTCAGCGAGTCTATCGAGTATGTTTTATCTAAGGATAATCTACTTGACGAGTTATATTGGAACATCTCCACGAACTTCACCCTACCTAAATCATTAATCTGGAAAGATCAATTGCATTTGCTATATCAAAAGTTGATGATATTGAATTTAGCTTGTGCATATAGAGGAAAAGTCTCTTAAAAAGTCAATATCCAAATGTCTTGAAGATGGGTTTTATTCATTTGCCTACAGTGCTTTATTTAACTTTTATCTAACACAGAGTAATTTTTGGGGTGATCAATAGGAAATACCTAGTTTGGTTTCAAACTACAAATCAGGGATCAGTTTGAACTAAAGGAGTAGACATGAGGCTTCTCTCTACTGATGGACTTAGCTATTATGAGAAAAAGTGGGTCGAATGTGAAACATTGAATAAAAAGTGCAAAGCTTGTTAGCACTTGTTCCAAACGGGATTGTTAACATTTCTTCTCCCCCTTGCTCATTTGATTGTGCTTTCATGTCAGCATAAGTTGACTGAAATTTATTTCAAGGTGTAACAATTCTGTGTAATATGGTATATTATATTCCAAATTTTATTCAATTGTACTGTACTTTAAAAACCTTAACTTCGATTATTGAAGAATTGCTTGATATTCCTCATAAGTTCAGATTGCGTAATGCACATGGAGAAAAATACTCACTATTATTCCTTTATTCCTCGATAATAAATCAATCTAAAAACCTGCATTTCTATCATGAAATTAACTAGTCTTTTACTTTCCTGTTATGCCATAACCTTAACAAGTTACTGTACTAAAACTAAATATCACATAATTGTCGCAAATCGTTCAAACAACTGAGCAAATTGATCTGTTCTCCAAAGCAAAAATCGAGATTTGAATTATTTGAAAAAAATGTGAAAATATAATTCATAATATCCTTTGTATGATTCAGGAGCAAGTATATATGTTCTTTAAAAATTTTTTACCTTCTCTAATAATATCAGAACACGAATATGAGCTAAGCAATTGGATATTGAAATTGAATTTTTAATTCTTGTGACGCTATCTCACCATAGAAATGCCAAAATCAAAACAAAACAATGAATAATTTAGATATTAAATTTCTATAAGAACAGAAAAGAATAAAACTAATTGGGAATTTGAATAAAGGAAATTCATCAGTAATCTACGAGTTTATCTGAGTCGAGTAATGCTCACTCTACAGGATTAATATAATAACTGTGTTAAAACCTGCTCTTGTAATATTCCAGTTGACAGTTATTGATCCAAAACATGGATTTTCGAGTAGTTTCATAAAATATTATTGCCTTTTCTCTTTCCTTCAAAGCAAGATGGCATTCTCAAAATATTGTTAGGATCCTATCAAGCATGTCATAGCTAAATTATAATATGCTACAGAATTCGTTATTTAATAATGCTGTGTCCTTGTTTTTCTTCTCAATTCAAAGTAAGAAAGCAGTATAACAGTCATTCAAAAGCGTATCTATCGTAGCCTCATTAGTCTGCATATGGCCAAAACACATAAAACAAGAAAAGGTTGATAGATCCGGAGATATATGCATGAAAATATCAATTTCAACCTACTTTTTTTCTAAAGCACATAGTTCACGCTTACTCCTTGGGCTACGGTGTCACAGCATGAGAAGAGGTCCGTATGACGGAAACGAGAAGGATCAGAAAATGTTCCTTTGGAATTTGTGCCGTGTTTTCCACTAAACTATTTGTTTAGCAGTACTACTTTATTTGTTTTTCATCCTGTATTTTATAATCGTATACAAAATCTATGTTTTCTTGTCAACTGTACATGTTTGTAAACAAATAATTTAAAAAAGATTATTCCTTAGGATTATATCAAAGCAAAATACGTTTCATAATTTATAAATGTTCAAATGTATTTCTAATCAAATGTAAGCAGCATATTCTAACAATACGAAGAAATGCAATGATCATTAGGCATAGAATTTCTCCTTTGCAGATAGTGGTTTGATTACAACTCTCCAGACTACAACAGAAGCTACAACAACAGAAGCCCCAACAACAGAAGCTACAACAACAGAAGCCACAACAACGCAGACCCCGACAACGGCAGCCACCACAACGGAAGCCTCCACAACAACGGAAGCCCCAACAACAGAGGCTACAACAACAGAAGCCACGACAGCAGCATCTACTACAAAAGCAACAACAGCAGAAACCACAGCAACGCAGACCCCAACAACGGAGACTCTCACAGCGGAAACCATAACAACAGAATCTCCAACAACTGATGCCACTACAGAGGCTATAACAACACCCACAACGACAGAATTATCTTTATCCGAAATTCAGGGTAATTTAATTTGAGGCAAAGTGATGCTACTTTTTAACTAATATATGTAATTAATCTATTTTTTTCATTGCATCCTGTAGAGATTGTCGATTGCGATTTTACAGACTCTACCTGCAGTTGGACTCAACACTCGACTAACCATGTAAAATTTCATCAAGAGCAAGGTAGGTTTATAGTATATAACCTTTCTCATTTGATGACTTATTTTATATAGCTTATCTTCGAGTATCACCTACAAGCAAGTGTAACATACAGATGATTGACATTGCTATGTTCAGAAAGGAATTTTTAATAATATTAACAATATTTAAATATCTCCAAATAATGCTAGCCTTGGTATTAATATCTCTTATCTCTAGGCGGATACATAGCACTCGATTTGGCATCGTCCTCTGGAGGTAGTAGTCAGCAACTAGCTGTTATATCATCCGAGGTATTTCAAGGCAATGGCGAACCATGTTGCTTCGAGTTCAAATACCTTATGCGCGGATCTGAGTGGTCTTACCTTATGGCCGAGGTAGTTGATGGTAATAGTGAACCTAAAATTCTTTTCTCAAGAGAAGGAAATCAAGGAAAAGATTGGAAAACTGGCTATTTTGATTTAGATTTGCCTCCTGGTACAGATTGTAAGGTATAGTATGCTAACCATAATCTTTTTCCTCTAAGCATTCAATCTCATATTTACGAAAACAAAGGAATACGTATAATCGCAAAAAAATATCTTAAGTGGTAGAAAATTCATCATATTTTGAATTCATTTACGACAGACTATTGCAATAAAAGCCTTGTGGAGCACATAACAGTATATACCTCTTGTCTGGCATCTTATTCCTGGTTCTGAGGTTTAAAATGAATATACGCAGGGTTGTAAAATGTTAGCCAAAAATTCCTTTAGTAGATTTCTTTTAACTCAACCTGACAACAGAGATATTCGATTGGTCTAAAAGACTTCGACATACCAAGTTACATCGACCGCTTTTGATCGTTTCCAAAATCCGCAAGAAAAAATTGATACTCTCAATTTCCGCTAATATATTAGCAACAACTAAACATTGAAAACGGAAAGAGATTCTGAAACAATAGTCACCGAGAATGCTGCAAATACAGCTTATAGAAGCTGTTTGCCAGGTAGAAGTTGTAGACTAATCCCTGCTTTTACTGATATTGTTGCGATACGAAATGGAGAAGGCATTTGAAAATATTCAAGATACGAGTTTAATGAAAAATTTATTAATGGATAATAAGCATGAAGGGTAATCAAAATAAAAATGCATATCAAAATCCTCTTTCATCTTTTGAAATGCTACCACATAATCAAAATGTGATAAACAGAAAAATGCCTAGTCAAAATCCATGGTTTTTGAATGCATATACATTATTTTTAAAGTTATTTGTTCAAAAATTGAAGTGTTTGTAACTCGTTTTACTTAACTCGGTCATTTTAAAACCCACATTGAATATTGCATTTTCTTCTGGGGTCGTGAAAATACCATAAGACTGCAACTGTTGCAAAAGAATTGTGTACGGATTCAGATGAAAGTCAAGCCAAATACCCATTCTGAACCATTGATAAAAACCCTAAACAATATCAAGATTGATGATTTATATTATCTCAAGGTTGTTTCTTTTCTGCACAAGCTACTGCATTGTAGAAATGTGCAGCCAAAGTTTATTATTTCCATGTTTACAAAAAGGCATCGTTTATCAAAGGCATCGACGCAAACATTTCTTTGAGGTCCCTTTTGTGACTAATCCATCTTTACAAAATTTGCCTAACTATAAATTTACTGAAGTATGGAATAACACCATCACGACAATTCCCACTTATCCAATATCAACAAATAAATTCAGATCATATATTAAAAATATCATGCTAGATTCTTATTCTACCAAATGCACTTCAAAAAACTGCTATCTGTGCTAATAAATAATTTTAATCTATCTATTAATTCTTAAAAAATATTTTGTCAGTTTCTATTTTGTATCTTTCAAACCTGTGTAATATTTTGGAGGTTTAGATTTTTGACGAGAACGAGTTTTATTCCCACTTACGTCATCGCGCTTGCGCAGTTTGCATATGAACAGGGGATGATAAAATTAATTACTGAAGATTGGACAGCAGGAGAAGATAAGGAAGAGTTGATGGAAAATGAACCAGCAGTATAAATTGAGACACAAGGTTGAAAGCTACAATATCGATAATCTGAGCGTAGCATGAAAAGATTTCTTGAATAAAATAAATGAATACAATTATTTTCTGTGACTTGGTGACATGTTTATGTCTACTGTAGCTTCAGCACCTCGCTCCTGTTTTGCATTGTTCTACTATGTTTACATTTTCTCTCTGCAATTAAAATTCATAATTCAAAAAGTCATTCATTTTGTTTTGTTGATGTATTTGTTGTTAGCGAAGTGTATAGCTTTGTGAAAATAATTGGCATTTAGAGAAAGGTATCACATTATTACAAAATCACACTTGTAATATACATGAAATCAGCTGACTATAGTGGTCAATCACTGTATTTGTTTTCAAAATGAATTTGTCAGAAAGCAATATCGCTGTGACGTAGGTCGTTTTTTGTGAAATTACGACTTCTAAACACTACACTTTTCTGTGAAGACCACAAAACTTTCCACAGTCTCTTCAAATTGAAACTCGTCGTAAGAGCTCTCGTTCTTAAAAATCTAAACCTCCCTATTAAATGCACTATTTGCGATTTCATGTATATATTGTAATATGTATTTAAATAATTGCTTCTCCTCACAAACAAGCTAGCATTGCTTATGGGATGATTACCACTGCTATCATAATACCATGACCATGTATTTTTATTTATCAATGTGGTTGAAATATATATTTATTCATTATTAGCCGATATCATCCTCACCTTTGGTCAAGCACTGCTAAATATTTTAGTTTCACATAAAGAATATGTAAATCTAAATTGTGCGTAGGTATAGAGTACGATTCTAACAAGTGGGGTACAACGTTTCTGCTGAGAAGAATGGCACGTATAAAAATGATTTGCTTTCCTCAATCTACCGATTGATCTGAAGCAAGATGATGAAACATATAGCAAAACGCTGGAACAATGTTGAAGTTGATCTTGATCTTTTTCTTTTGTTTCATTTGTAGCCGAAATTATGTTTTTCAACAGTTAAAATTTTTATTACAACAGCTAGTGAATAGTAAGCAACTATTCTGATGCAGATGATTTGAATCATGAAAGGAGCTATTATCATTCAAAGCGAGATATTACTACTGGAAATTAGCTATTTTCAAGTTGAGCAAAGCTAAAAAGATTCTCGTCTTCTGTAAATGTGTTAGTACAGACAACTCTGCTGTAGAATAGCTTTGGATATAAGTGATGCTATTATATTTTTGTCTTATTTTAGATTTCATTCGGTGCAGAAGTTTATGGAAACAGGCGGAAAGCTATGATCAATCTCGATGATTTCTCTTTAAAAGAAGGACCATGTTCCTACGCACAATCGCCCAGTACGTCTCAATATCCTAACTACTACTAACCTATGATTTGTATAGCAATCTATGCAACTTAGATCTATTCAAAGAACAATTATTTCACCTTCCCATTCCTTTCGTCTTTCCAGCTTTTCTACAAGCAGAATTCTCGTCGCATCTAAGTCACTGGAAGCAGTCACAAACAGATACATTTGATTGGAGTATCGCAAAAGATTCTCCATATTCTAGACGTAAGTTCGTTTCCTTCCCATGAAACGAATAAATCGATTTATAATAACTAGATGCGGGAAATATAATTTTTAGATGTGGAAACGGTTAATTTCGGGATGAAATTAAGACAGAGACATCATCAGGGTGCATCGCATTTTCAATAAAAGGATCCCAATGAGCTTGCTTAACTTTAAGCAAAAACAATTGCAGAAGATGATGTCCTGGTTTCACATTAAAGTAATATGCAAAATGAAATTTATGGCAACTAATTTCAAAAAGTCTAATCCAGCAGATAAGTAATCGGAAACTTTCCCTTCCAAAGCCATATTTCAGCTATTTTTAGATTATTCGCATATTGAATATGAACAAGAATAACTTAAATACTTAAACTAAGCAATTTTGAGCAGGAGTGTCTTCTGACTGGGCTATTTTCACAATAAACACTAGGGTGATCCGACAAAGTCCAGTCTCGGTAGCTCACAGTAGAGATTCTATTCCATAACCGTTATAAGTCTGAACATGTTTAGCGCCCATGTGGTTCCGAAAACGATGACAATATCTAGGAATTCCAAGATAAGTAAAATCGTAGTAAAATTAAATAGTTTTCTAAAGAACATGAATAATAATTTGAAAATATCCGAGAGTAAAATAAGAAAGACATTGTTGTAAACATGACAAAATTTCATATAAGTGGTAATTTATTATTTAAAATTCTTTCAGACAAAGCTTAGCGATAACAAATTTATAAAGTTATTTTTAACAATGTTTCGACAAATTTCATTTGTTGTCGATGGGAATGACAAAATCGAAATTGTCGCAACGTCGCCAAAACATTCGAACACTATTCGATCTTAAATGCATAATCCTTCTTTTTGTTTTATGTTTCAGGTAAATCATTGTTCTTGAACCCAAGAAACAGATTAACTGGCGATAAAGCTGAACTGATAAGCTCCTTGGTTTTCAATGATAGTGAGATGTGTCTGAAGTTTCTGTACAGAATCAGGAGCGGTGGTGTACTTAAAATTGAATCTTTAACTACGGATTTTGGTGTTGAAATAAAAGAAAACCTATTTGAAAAGACTTCTCACCCTACTCAATCGAAATTCAGATGGGGTTATGTCCAATTACCTGTTGGTATCAGCTATAGGGTAATATTTTGAGTGTCAGAATAATATCAAGGAAGGAGGCTTTATAATTGTATTGAGAAATGTTGATACATCTCTTCTGTGCTATTTGAAAATAGATAGAAGATATGTTTTCACTACAATTATGATTTTGAAACGAATTCAAACGTTATAATTATTCTTGGATAATCATCTTCCCTACTGCAGCTAGATATAAATCGAACATGTTCCAGGATCTTTTGAAATTAAATGGAACTTTTTCAGAAGCTCTAGGCAGCTGTTACCAACTAAAGAGTCACTACAGACTCTAGATAAAATATATTCCATTAATACCATGAGTATTCTTTTCGGTTGAACAGAAAAAGATGCATATAATTTTAGCAGACCTTTTCCTCAAAAAGACAAACGTAGATCTACTACGTACATAAGAATAATATAAACTCGTGATAATTGTGACGTAGTAAATCAAGCTTTTGATTGCAACACATTTTGCCCAATTCTAATATTGTGCGATTGTAAATTCTTGCCTGTTCTATCACCCCTCAGTTCTAAAGATCGGAATGAGAATTCAAAATCATCAGCTTCCCTCGTGTTGAATAGGTTATTTGATCACAAAACACAAAGAATATATTGACTCTCTAGTCTAGAACTAAGAATTAGCCCTTCTACTGTTTCGATCAGTTAGGGAGAGTTTATGGACGTACCAGCTCTCATTTACAGATATGGATCAAATTATTCTAAGTACTTTTTATATCTTGATTTATGATACAATGTTATATTTGTTCTATAGCTTCTTCTGGTTGGGTTACCTGCAAATTCAAATAGTGCTATGTCTGTACGTAGACTCAAAACGTTTCCAGGAAAATGTCCAATACGTATGTACAGCTTCCTAATACATATTACTCTAACGAAAGTATCTAAGGGAGTAGAATTTGGAGTAGTAACGGAATATACTTTTAGGAACATCTAATTAAAAATATAATAGTATCAGGTGGCGATAAACCCTGAGAGAAATACATTTCGATTTCGTCTCATTTTTTATTCAAAGAAAGTATCAGTAATTTTCTGTGACGTGGATAGTGCTGATAAGAGTTAAAGAGAAAATGTGTATATCTTTTGATCATTCGAAAACATGATAGTTCTCAAGAAAGAAACAGTCACTATTGGCAAAATCGTTGCATTAAGCATAATAACGTTTTATACACCATATTGTCTCTTTACCCGTCCACGATGTGTATAGCGCAATAGAAGAAAGAATGATGATTTTATGTCTTATTAGCACTGTGCTAATAAACTGACTTGATGAGCTTATCCTCTTCGTTAGCCAGAATAATGTGGGTTGTAATCTACACTTGGGTAAAGGTAAAAATATTGAAATTGGGTGACAAAGAATTGTCCTAAACTGATATGCTGAAAAGATCTACATGAAATTAGATCTAAAAAACTTCGAATTGATCACAATACAAATCACTCGAATTCTCTGAATTAGAACAGTAAGGCTATTTTTTATGATCTAATCCTAGCGATTTTTGAATGCAATTTTGAAACTGATGACTGTGGTTTTTCTGGTTTCTCAAATGGACAGTGTGTACCAAGGAGAAAACGTCTGCGAAAGGGTAAGACTTATCACTATATCATGAAGATCTTCTATTAAATTAAGTCATCTTTAGCAGCCTTCATTTTCTACCCAAATATGCACGACCAATTTCCAAGTTATAACATTGCTCAATACTCAATACTTCATTTTTGATCTTTTTATATCTTTTTATTAGCTTTATCTAGAAAATTCACAGCAACAAAAAATTAACAAGATTGTCAATTTCTCATTGAATATCTCATCTCTTATAGAATAAAGGGAATTTATGCTGTACTACAGCGTACTTTGGTGTCATATAAACAATTGCTTATTCACTAAAAAAAACAATTTATAGCCAACACGTACTCTCTTTTTCAGTTGAATAAGTTTTTCAGCAGCCCAAAATCCCTAACTCCAAGAATTATTTGGACCTGTTATATATCATTTTCAGAGAATAAGAGAATAACGTATTATTTCAAGTTTCTTGCTTTTGTGCTTCCTTGGTTTCAATTCGATCTCAAAATTCAATCCCTTTGTTTTGATAGCCAAATAGCTAGTAGTAGAGTGTTGACTATGATAGATACATCATGATTGCAAAATCTCCCCAAAGACTGAATCCTATTATCATGTAGGAAGTATAAACCACAGTACCATATGTCATTTGTCTCCCTATTAAGTCTCTCTCGACTGAGCTAATCACAGTATCAACACAATACTATTGATATTGTTATCTTCCTAGGCTATGTCTATTCATTTGACAATACGAATTGTAATGGTGTAGAGACTAATAAGATTCATATGAACGTGGAGCCAAGCATAAAATTGCCAGCTAGTGGTGGTTGTTTAGAATTCAAATATCTCACAAAAGGACAATGTCCCTTGAAAGTACTCCAATCGGAAGTTGATGAATCAGTACGTACAGTCTTTGAACATTCTGAGATTTATTCAGGCAGAAAATGGCGCAGAGTGCGTGCCCCACTTCAAAACCTCAATGGCGTTCTAGCTACAAATATCAAGGTATTTCTCGTTAACCTCCATGATTTTCCTTCCTTGGGATTCTTTCTTACTTCTAGCAAATTTCGCGCTTTTGTCTTTTATAAATTGGAGTTAGTTTTTATGACGATTTTAACTGTATTAAGTTCGAGAAATCTTCCAGGATAACAAGGTGTGTATAGCATCCATAAACAACTATTTAAATGTTCACAAAAAGTACGATTAGATGTTGTATAGTCAGCATTTATTGAATATGATCTAAATTTGTCACATATCAAAACCGATTTTACCGGCCCTCGAAACCTTCGTGAGCAGTGTGGTTTTTATGGCAAATTCTGCAGAATTTAATAAACGTTTTCATCCGTGCTGTATGACATAAGTTTTATCGTCTTTCCTCGTCATGAAATTGACATTCCTTCCGATATTCATTTATTTTCGAATTGATGTTTTCACGAAGGATGATGGCTTACCTCAATGGAGATCATTCTGTCATCTTATTGCAATGTAATTTTTAAAATCAGAATTTGTATACCATGCTGTTTTCAACTAAAGTTTTGGTTGCTATGTATCAAGACTTATCTCTACAATGTTTGATTTGTTGTGCTAGGTAATCTATCTTCATGCTGTACAGAAGTACTATTTTCAAGTTCTCAAGGCTCAAAACTATATAATTAACTATTAGCCTATAAAACAACAGAGACGAGAATATTAATATCGTTATAATTTTTCATTAAAAGGGGAAGTACGTGATTCCATAAACCTTGTCGAATAAGAAAACAGATCCTATAATGTATCATAAATCTCGCATTTAACTAGACTAATCAATAAACTAGATATAGGTCCGTTTACAAAACAATTTCAGCCATACAAACGTCTCCGGATATTGAATGACGGATAGAGCTATGGAGTATAAGCATCGCGCTCATTCTGACGACTTAACAATTTATATAAGGTTGACTAATAACTATATAATTCATATCGTTGTATGGCCAAATGCGCATGCATGAGTTTTTATGTGAAGTAAATCATGTATAATGAAGGTGTTGTTTCTATTGTTTGCTCTGTAGCCATCACAACACCTTCTTATTTTCATGAAATAAGCTATTTTCAGTTAATCTTATGCAATTCATGTCATGTTTCAAGTCTCCTGTTATTTGGTAGCGAATACCAATGACTGAAGAATCATGCTTGTGTCTTATTTTATTTAATTTTGTAAACTCAGGCGCGAAAAGTAGAAATCTGAAAATTATCAAATTTTGAGAAATTTAAAGCATTTAAAAGGGCAAGACGGACCGGCATGCTCTATCTAGAAATTTGAAAATGGAAGCACGCAGCTTTTTTGCAACGGCGTCATTCACGTCCCATGGGCTGATTTTTTGCGAAGGCCATCAAACAACGTTGGCAATAATTTTGACATTTTTAATTTGAAATAAATAAACGACGAGCAAAGTCAAAGATGATCGACACATAAATAACAAAACATCTACATTTGTAATCAATTTAATGGGGAGATTTATAGCCGCAAGGTTTTCAAAGATGGCTCAGCAGCCATCGTGGCGGTTTCAAAAGTTTTGAGTTGATTTTTTAACTGAAAACAAAGGATTGCCGAACGAAGTTTCATTAATTCTCAACAAATATACCATTAACATGTAACAGGTTGTTGGAGAAGCGTATTTCAAATCAGGATCTCAATTTCAGATAAAAATAATGTCGATCATGTAATGATAAAAGCTAAAATGTTTGCTGTTTCCTCTTCGCAACAGTGTAATTTTTTCTGACAAGAAACAAACAGATTTCAGTTCAGATGACAAGAACATCGCTAACTTCTTTCTTTTATAGCAAGAAAAATGCAACAACTCTTCCTTATTATTAACATCAGTCAAGGATGAAAACGTAGTAATATCAATTCACATCAAAACCCATTCGCTGTTTTGCTCGGTCAAGCCTGCAATTCGTGTTTAGAATGGCGTGTTTCACGACTCTGAAAAACCCTTCACAATGCTTTTGATGATGTCACTGTAGTAACATGGAAAGGAGGTTTTGAAAAACGTATACGTTTTTCAAAACAGAGCA